>JAZHYW010043282.1:0-31862 GCA_037355805.1 Ixodes ricinus
ATCCGGCATCAAGTAGAATTGATGCGGAAAATCACTTCATCCTCTTAACTAAAAAGAAACAATATATTTGCGGGAAAAGTAGTTGAGGAAGCAAGTGGAAAAACGACAAGTAAAGGAAGGGCACACTTTCACTCTCCCGCTTATAGAACAATTGAATAGTCTCCTTTGTTAGTCCGCAGTACAGTTACAGCGATGGGTGCGACACGTCGCGGCGGAATCATTGGGCGTCAGCGTTGCGTTCACGCACAGTGGGGTACGTAAACAAAAGCACTAAAGCAAAGCACTTCGACCATTTTTTTCGCAACCAAGGACGTCTTCACCCGGAGACAGACAAACACGTAGGCACCCTAATGGAAAGCCTCACCACAGCGACGCTTTTGGTCGCGCACATTGCCAATAGTAATACGCACTGGCTGAGCCAATTGGCTGAGCGCCCCCAGCGCGAGAGTCCGAGCAAGGGCGGCACGAGCCTTAGGGAGGGAGTTTCGAGCCCCGCACATGTTGTTCTGTTTGGACAGCGGATCAGCGGGCAGTCCGCGGCCCTCTTCCTGTTCCTGTCACTGCGGGGGTCCTCGTGTTTTATCCGCCTGCTTTGTGGGGACCCCGCCGTGTTTACGCGTAACGTGGCAGCCATTGACGTTCATCCTCTTTCCAGTTCGAGGCGGCAGGAACAGCTCCCCCGTCACTCTTCTTTTGCCGGTTGTTCGAGATTTTTCTTTTTCCTGTCGCTTCCAACTGTTTTGTAAACGACGGGTGCGGACCGGGCCTGCGCCGTATTTACGTGGCCGACGAATCGGCGCCTTTAAAGATGTCGCTTTGGGAAGATAACTGCCATTGATGGAAACCACTGCTCGCTGAAAGGTGCGAAGCCATGCCTCCCGGTTTCTGGCCGAGTTGTTCGATTTGAACGGAAGGAAAGAAACATCAATTGAAAGGAAGGTAGTTGTTCTTATACTTTATATAAATGAACGACTTCTAAAAAGGGACTCGAGTCATTAGATCGGGTGCTTGCTTGATTTTAATAATGAACAGCAAATGGATACGCAGGTTTGGGTTCCCATTCGAGTCGGCACATTAACTGGATATTGTCTCTCGATCGTTCAATCAATATCCCTCTCCTTTTTATTTTTTTCTGTGCTCGCGCGTACTTAGATACAAACAATATCGAGATGCAAAGAGTGCGGTTGACGACGATCGTATACGTTTTAATGCGCGTGTGTCCTCAATTAATGACGGCAATGCACTTGTCGCCGTCTTTGAGCCCGTCTTAGTGTTACGTGTTCAGTATGCAACGGCCCCCTTAGCTAGGTGAGATGGAACAATCGCGAAATTCCAGAAAGGCGGCGCGCGAAACGTGAACGGAATTATGGGAACGTCCTGTACGCTTCTCCTTACCAAACACGTTATCAGCCTCGCAATTCGCCTATCCTCCGCAAATCGCAGCGATTGGTTCTCGCTAGTGCTTTGCGGGGAAGTAGACGTACTGGATTTTCTTTTAGAGTATCATACGCCCGACGGTCTCGTTTTGCTTCCTCTGGGTACGCACTGCACATGCGCTACGACAGAAGACTCGCGCATGCGCAGTTCGTATGAGGGCCCATCGTACCGCATCGGATGTGCAAAAACGGTTCCTTAAAACTCTCTAGTGTCTGCAGACTAGTCTTTGTATGATGTATTCGCAGTGTGACTCCGGAGGGTTATACTCCGAGACTCCGGTTGGAGGCGCTCGCGCGGGGGAGCGGGGCCCGGATTGCACACGGCGGAACTTCCTCCTCCCGGCGCAGGTTTGTCGCGAGGCGCTGCTGCCCGCATCGATCATCGCGAGGACGACAGCGGCGGCCGGGATCTGACCGCCGCCTTCCGTGGTCTCCCGTTAGAGGCGACCTCGGATGTCAGGGTCATTGAACGTACGTTGCGGCCCTGGGCCGCCCCTCCATCGCCGTGAAATACGCTTCGCCGAAAACCTCTCGGATGTCACCTTGCACGCGCACCCCCCGCGCTTTTCTTTTTTTATTACTTTATGATTTTTTTTATGTTTTCTAGGTACTGGTTGGCATTTTTTTTCTCTCGGGGACATTGGATTTTTAGATACTTTTGAGACTTTTGTAATTAAGGTTTCACTATAGCGAGCCAAGGAAGTAACCTAGAGTATTTTTTTAACGATAGATTTATATGAGAACTTTGCACGGACGTTTCTTCCTGTTGTTGGTCTGATCGCATGACGTCACAGTGTTCTTGACGCTATGGTGTCAGGTGACATCACAGTGTCTCATCACGTTATGGTGTCACGTGACATTAGTTTCACTTGACGTGACGTCATAATTTTCCCCGCTATATCTCGATAGAAAGTGCTTCTTGTTAGAGGAAACTTAAGCAATTCGGTATTTGAAAAACAAAAAAAAAAACAGTTAAATCCTCTTTATTTGGCTTTCAGGATCACGAATATCAAGATCATGTTTCAATTTGGTGCGCGAAGGTTGCAGAAAATCATTTTCGATGTACCGCGGAAACACCTCCTTCCCGTAGCGTGACGTAATATCCAGAGTTTTCGGATCTCCGCTCTCGCGCATCTTCAGCGCCTGTCAGAACTATGTACGTGCACTTTTGCTACCTTCAAAAAGGTCGGAAACAGACGTCACGACTGGTGTCAGTGCAGGGGAATATACCTGACAAGCTTTATGCGAAACGTCAGTGTAAAAGCTCCGATATATTTTTTCTGTGTTCCAAAATCGTCACTCGCGACACGTTTTAGACAAAATGAATACCAGATTTTGTTTTCCTCCAGCTCTGCATGATTGTCAATTTGTCTCGTTTCTTCATCCTGGCTACTTACTGCAGGTCAGGAACATCGGTGGTTATAAAAGAACCGAGTTGGATGGACATCTCAGAATTCTAACTTATTAGTTAACACCCGAAAGGCGACACGTACCGAATACATGTAGCGATTGTGGGAGTGTGGCAGATTTAGAGATAGAGACTTCTCATTATAAGTTCGATCACTGATTCCAACTAATCATCCTGAATCCTAAATTTGCATTGAACGGAAATGTATTACCAGATGCACCCTCGCTGACGGTAACGGTGTCAAATGGCCACGACATTACAAGATCCCTCATCAAAATCATTCTTGAGAAAAACTAATATGTTTTTTTTACTTTTTCGGTTAATATCAGTTAATAGGGAGTTTTCGTAGATCGTTCTCGCCGTCCCGCAAAACTGTCCGCAACCCGCTACGATACCCGGAACTTTACAGTCAAGGCCATCGGCGCGCAGGAGTAGTAGCGGCTTCTTCGTTGCGGAGGGCTTAGCGGAGGGGGAAACGCGGTCTACGAATACTCCCTAATATCGGTTACCGGTAAATAATTTACGGTTACAGGCCACGGTTGCTGTTTTGATAAATTAAAAAAAAACGGTTTCGTTGGTTACGGTTACTGAAAAACTTTCGTTCCTAAACGGTTTTCGGTTGCGGTTATGGTTTGAGTTCCAGGGAGTAAGATGAGCTGGACGTTACAAAGGAGCGTCGCAGAAATCTGTCGCAGGGCGCAGTTAGCTCCTCATATTAATTACCATTAATTATCAGTAACGATGAATTGATTATAATAAAAAAAATTCGTCTTTCGTGTCTCGCGACTTTCATGGAATTAAGATACATTGAATCCCTTAGATTAGAACATGTGTGAACCCCTTCTCTAGTGTGAAATCGTTGCCACATTGTTACTCGATATATTTTGATCCGTCAATCATTTAAAACCAACAGTTCTTTAACGTGTAAAAATGTATGCTGTTGTCATATCTGATAAGAAGTGACTTTACATTCTGTATAGTCATTTCAATGGGACGATTTCACCTAGGTACGGGGAATGTTACCGAGCGGTTCCGCCAAACCCGGCTTTCAAGTTTCGATATACCGCAGAAAAGGCTTACCGCGCATGCTCAAAACACGTCCCACGGGCCTGGGACCCGGTACACAAAAATGGCGGCGTGCAGAAGGTCCAGCGCATATATCATCACCCAGGTGACACATGTCGAGTATCTGGGCTGGGACATTACCACCTAGAAGACAAGTCCTGAGCACGATGTCGCCGTTAGGGGGTCCCCTATGCGCTCCAAGCGGTAAACCACATGCCGAAGCTCGGACAGAGACGCCACAAACCGACAGACGCGTCCGTCCTGGCGTTACCGCGTGTTGGCGTCGCGGTCGTTGCGAGACATTGCAAGACGCGCTGGGGCGAGGAGATCGAACTATGGGGGCCGCTCTGACCCATTTGTTGTCCCCACACCAGTGGCGTAGCCAGGAATTGTTTTCGAAGGGGGGGGGGGCTTAGGTGACTGGGATGTCTATGATTAGACATGCGGAGAGGGGGAGGGGGGGGTCAAAAGGCACGTGTATATTATAGGGCCGACTGGATTTCGGTGGAGGGGGGGGAGGCTGAAGCATACATGCTCACAGGGCTTGTTTGCATCTTCACGAATTGACGTAAAAATACTAACAATAAACGAAGTGACTTTTATTGTTATTGTCGGATCTTTCCCGAAAGCAGTCATAAGAGTATGCGAGCTTGACCACCACCACCTAGAATAATATAAGCCTTATCATCGCCCCCTCTCCCTTCATGAAACCTCATCAGAGTCGGATCGCGCTAACTCGGCTATTGGGCCCGAGTCCGACCTTCGACGCGCTGATTGAACACGAGCCCCAGCCGAACACTGACGCAGCACTCGTGCCCAACCTCAGGCCTCGATCGATCCGAGTGTGATGACGGTGCGGAGGCCTTCTGCTTATCTAGATGGTGTTGGCTTGACCCACTCCGGTTTTTGTGCTGAGCTCTGCGTATGCACCGCGCATGCTGCATTGTTCATGCAGGCCAAAGTGGTAACAAAAGAGCCCTTCTTCCCTTCAGGCGACCGGAGAACACGAACTTTAGCCAAACACTGACGCGCCGTTCGGTTAAGTCAGCCGAGCGCTAAGTCCTTGTTATTTGTTGTCCCCATCCGTGTACTTCTAAAGTTAGCCGCTCGGGGCGCCACGGTCTGATCTCCTCCCCAATCGGCGCCGCCGTGTAAATCCACTAGTAAAAAAAGAAAAAAATGGCTAGGTAGCGCAAGCCGTCGCCCGATTCAAAGGGTTCAGCCTCATTCATCCATCCATCCAGTGGTGACGTTTTGGGAGAAGAGGGGGGGGGGGAAGATGCAGGCCGCGGCATCTGGTATTTCGCCGAATATAGCTGCTCTGCGTGCTCACTACGAGTTTCACAGCCGATTAGCCAAAGATGGAAGCACGCAGACGGTGATTGTCACACTGCTGCTGATACATCATACAGGGGACAGTCTGCAGAGACTCTAGAGGCTCATTTCTTCCTCGTATCGACGGTCACGTAACATTGGTCATGCAACAACTGTCTGGAGGAGCCATGTTTTCTTTTACGTGCCTCCAGTGTGACCAGTGTGATCCGCATGCAGGAGCTGGAATTCGCCGACCGTTGCGTCCCGTCGCGGTCCTCTCTCCGGGGGCGGCGGCATCTGCGTCTCATGCCGCCAGTCGGCTGGGTTCAGCCAGCAGTCTCGTCGATATGATGGACGCGGGCGGCTGCCAGGGCGAGGCAATTACGGGGTCCCCCGAAGTCTCCCGTACGAAAGGTCGTCCCCGAAGAAGCCGGAAGCGACGCCGGTTCCCGTAATGGCTTCGTGATCAATGGTTTCGGGACGTCTTGGACAGCCCTGTTCCGGCAAGGCGTTACGCCCACAACCTCGCACGTGTACGAGGTGTTCACGACGCGAGGCGTCGTTCGAGTGTTTGACCGATTCGAAAGGGTAGAAGGTCGCGTCTAGTCTAGTCTGTGATCCGTTCTAATTACTTTTTCGTTTTTTTTTATGCAAGTTAGTTGTTTGTGTTGCTTATAGCATTTGGTTTTTCAGACACACGTGCGTCGCGATGCATGGTTCAAAATCTATTTCGCAAAATGCCAAAATCATTTCGCGCATCTTTGGGAGGGTGCCACTTTTTCGGGAGGAGATACAAGGGTTACGCCCCTAGCGACTAAGTTTAAAATTAAATTCATATGGGGTCAACAAAAACATAAAATATCTGTCTGTGCTCTTGACGCATCGTTCGACTGACGTATAGCATGTACCCGCGTCGACTCTCGAGTCTCGACTGTGACTCGTGTTCATTCACTGAGGCCCCAATTCACTGAAGCCTTCGTGTCGAATTTGTGCCATGCGCTTGATTGACGAGGATGACGAAACAAATCCAATGCCCAGCCATCGTGCTGAGTAAAGACCGAGCTCCGTTTCAAACAAGCTGGACATAGCGTTGCATATGCGGAGCGCAAGTTCGTCTGCTTCTTTTGCAGAGGTTGCGGTGACGTCAGAACGATGCCGAGCTCCGATTGGTTCTGGTTGAAAGGATAGTGGGTATAGATCTCAATTCTAGATGCCATGAGGCCTACCCACTATTTTTTTTCATCAGCCAATGAGAGCTCGGCGTTCTGAGACCATCGTAACACCACGATCAAGAAGCAGACAAACTTGCGTTCCGCATAAACTTAAAAAAAACACCTTCTACGCGCTGCTATGTTTGTCTGCTGGGCTGTGCAATGCCTTCTGAGTACGCGCTGTAGCTCTGTTGTGCGGCATATCAGACGCTGCGCATGCGGCGTCCACAGCTCAGTGACTCAGCCTATTGCGCCCGGGTAAAAAGCGCTGGAAAGGTCTAAGTTAGAGCCATAACGCCTTTTTTTTTCCTAATTCGTATTTTGTCGGCTATTATTTGGGATACGCAAACACGAATTTTGTAATTACAGGAAAGGGCAATGTTAGAAATTACGTATACCTCGGCCGTTGCGTAGTATATGGGTGATTTCTTCTCAACTCAGGCACAAATTTTAAATCTAATTTTTATTTTTTCTGAAAAAAAAAAAACATGTTATTGGGCGATTGCTACAATATAAGGTGGTGCAAACGGGAAGTTTGTCGGATTTTTTGTTCTCAAGTTATGGACCGTTGAAGAGGCCAAGGTGGCCCGGGAGCTGTCGTTTTTCCAGCTTATCGGGGGTGCCATATTTCACTCCATCCCTTTTCCTTACTTGTTACGCTACATAAATATAACTATTTGGGAACACTCTAGACATATGGTTTTTTATGCTAATTAAGCGTCTAGGTCATAACATTCTTAATGGGTTTTTTTTTGTCAAACCGCCTCCCTGCGAAGATATTTGACGAAGTTTAGCAAGGTGTGCTGTGTGACCTAATCAACATATTTTTATGATCTTTACATCACCGTAAAGCTCCAATTAAGCTTTTTCTTTTGAGTATAATTTGAATATTGTGCAATAAATATATAATGCGCTACATGTGCCTAAACAACGGATATTTCGAAAAACTAGCAAGATTGGAGCCGATTTTCTAAACAAAAACCACATTTTATTTCTTTTATTTTTTTATTCACAGTTAGGTAATATAGTAGTCTATCAGTAACAACCAACAAAAAATGTATTATATTGTTTGTATGGCCGCTATAAAGACTCGAATCTCGTGCAATGAGTGTTTTGAACGGGACTTCGCACGGGCGCTCTGCTGAGCAGAATTTTGGCCTATGTAAGGTTTTCTATTTATCGTTAGCAGTTACCTCAATATACAACAATAAACATTAATAAAATTTGGAGTAGTGTACTTAAAAAATATTAACTTCAAAGTCCGTATCCACAAGTGCGCGCACCAGCGCTAACTTCCTCCCAATGCAGATCGTCACTTTTAGTCCAACCGGAGCCAACGTTGCGTTCCGATGGAGCTGTAGTCGTCGAGGCCTTTAGTTCCTAATAAAATTAACTATTTATTTACATATGTACAGTATTAATTAAGATGGGAGCCAGTCCAAGGAGCGCCGAGCCATAGCTGCTGATGCTGCTCGTCGTATTCGTTCTGTGCGCGTGTCGCGCTGCTCGTTCATTGTGGCTCCTGCCTCGCTCCGTGATGCCTGAGCAACTTCGTGGACGCTGCGCCGCCCTATGCAACTATGCCGGTCACTACAGAGACAATCAAGTAGCGATAAAAGGTGCAACGTCACGGCGTTCGTCGTCTTTCTGCCTTTGATGTTACCGACTAAACGAATCACGCACAAAAAAAAAAAAAAAGAAGCGTAGAATCACAGAATGACGCCGAGCTCTGATTGGCTGAGATTGAAAAATAGTGGGTAGACCTCAAAGCAAGCTGCCTTGAGGTCTATCTACTATCCTTCAATCAAAACCAATCAGAGCTCGGCGTCATTCTGACGTCACCGCCACCCCTGCAATAGAAGCAGACGACTTGCTCTCCGCATAGCGTTGTCTGCGGACAGTGTAGTGAGAACTATACGCGCTCGACGGACCGATCAACCGTCTCCCTTACGTCACCTGATCCCGCTCTTTTTGCGCGTGTTGGTGTGGGTGGGAGCGGGATCGCGTGGGGAAAGATGAAGAGTGCTTTAACGAGCAGGAAACTTCTACCGCAGCGTCAGCTTTGGGCTGAGCGGAGCATTCGAAGTCGTAAAGCTGTCCATTCTCTCGCAGTTTCTCTGGTTAACGGGGAAAAAACAAAATAGATCACGTGACGCGGTGCCGCTGAATTTCTCGGGCTCTTCGTTCCCGGCTTCGGAGATGAGCGAACGGATTTACGGCTGCGACCGCGATGACATTCGCCGCCCAGCGACGGCTCCCGCCGCAGAAGCTCCTCGCTCGTGGGACCTCGTCCTCGTGGAAACTTGAGGGGGACGCTCCCTCTCCGCTGTAAGTCTTCTTTCCACCAGAAAGAGAGAATATATCCTTCGTTTTTTACTTATTACATATCTGTTTTATCTGTGTGTTTGTGTGTGTGCCTGTGCGTGTGTGGAGGGGGGTGCGTTGTAATTATATTTATTTGAGAGTTTTTGTGTATTTTGTAGTATATCCGTATTCTCCTTGGTTTTGTTTGATCCTCTGCTACTTTCTATTTTACTTTGGTATGGCCTTATATTTATCTTTTTTTTCTTCTTGATTCTCAAATCCCAAACTACTTTTTCAAATTTCCTTGTTTTTTTGTTGTTTTTTTTTGCTGGCCGTTTGTGTTGTGCATTTCTTCTTTCTTGTTGTTTTTCTTAACTTTTCTTCGCTTCGTATTTACCGTTTTTCTTTTCATTTGCGAGTATACTCGCTTATTTTAGCACACTGATTAAAAAAATGTTTTCTATGATTTGTACAGGTTTTTTTTATTATTATTCCTCCGATGAGCTTTCTTCCTTACACGAAGTCATGAAAGCACACAAGCATGAAATTAGCGTGCGTCTAATATTTTTATTCTCGTCAAAAACCCGCCAAGGGACACCTTAGGGAAAGCGCCATATCGACTGTGAGCTCTCCACGAGCTCCTTACTCCTCCGTTGTATGATATAATCTCGGAAAATTTCGAAGTACAAGTGCATTGAAAACACGCAGGCGGTACTACGAATAATCCACTGCACAGGTGTTCGCGAGAGCTGTCAACTCCGCCGACGCCGACGCTCTCCTTCCTGTTTCCCCTCCATCAGGACCGAGGCAACCATGCACGGTGGTAAGAAAAAATGGCCGACCTGCACCCTCTCTTTTTTTCTCTACCCATCTATGAATACGTATATAAATTCGGCATAAAGATATATACAGCCTGCAAACCTAGACATAAAAGCGCGATTCCATCAACTACACAGGGACACCGCGGTTGGGGAAGGGTGGTGGAGAGCACCGACCCTCGCCCCACACTCTGCATAGACGTACGCGCAACTGGCTGCACATGTCGTCATCCATTTTCCCGAGGCTTCCGCCGTGGCCGCCATGCCTTTTGGAGGCACGACCTTGAGACGGCTGTTCGTTCTTTCACAAAGAGTTGTTCGTGCTGCTGCTGCTGCTGCTGCTGCTGCTGCGGCGGCGGGTTCCGATGTCGCCTTAAACATCTCGTGGTGCAACGAATATTGAGATATAAAAAAATAAACATGAAAGACGAATATCTTTTCGGTTGGATGGCGTGTCGGCGAAGAATACTGATGACGCCGCTGCATGTTTTCGAAAGGTGGCCGGCTGCGCGCCTTATTTTTTTGTGAGATAAAACGAGCTGCCTTTTCATGATATAAAGAACGCTTGGCGTACTCTGGGACGCTGGCGCTGGGAGCAAAGAAAAATATGTTGGGCATATGATTTGGGCACTCCGACGAGAATGGGGGGGGGGGGGGGGGGCAGGTGGAGTTCAACGTTGGCAGAGGTCGCGTTGTAAATATGGCACGCTGTTTTAATGTTCGGCACGACTTTTGTGCGTGTACCCTCTTGTAATGAAAGGGAAAATCGGGATGTTGTAGTTTTTAATCTCGAGAAAAGCAAAGAAACATAATATGATGCGCAGCGAATTACTTGTTTTCTCAATACAGTGAATAATTGGGTTCAGGAAAGAGTGATTAACTTCCAGATATTAAGAATATGGATCGATATGGAGATTGCCTCGCAACGTTCCTTGCGTGTTTTTTGTTTTCTGTCTTACTATTCTAGATATGAGTTAAATAAATCCATCATGCTTAACGTGCGATCAGAGGGACAGCCTTTTAGACAGCCGAGTGATATATATAATATGTATACTTAAAAAAACAATAATAAGAATGAATTGACTAACCAACTGTCAGTTTCTAAAACCTTAAGTGGGAAAATGTTTAAAATTCCTGCGTGTGTTTACTCATAAAGTAAGACTCAACAGCGGTGTCTTGCAATTTGTTCGTCTTCAAACTAATACATATTCGTCCCCACCTGAAAAGCCGCAGGAACAAATAAAACAGCCTTCAAGATACCCGGTCACAGCCGCCGTCCTTTCGCACGAAACAGACATTTAAGGAAACGGTCCGAGTCCAAACGTGGAAGCATGTGCTTTCCAAATGTCCCAACAAGTTGTGTGCAGTTTCTGGGCTTCCGCGGTTGACAGCCGAGAAGCTGTCTACAGCGGTTCGCACGTTGATGTCGATTCGGTACATAGGGTCATGCCGACTTCGCCCCACGACGTCTTCAAACCGTCAACCCCGCCTCCGTCGCTGCATGCGACTGTCAGGCCCTCCACATGCTCGTGTACGATGCGCGAATGCAGTGCACACGTCCATTTGAGCACCCGAGAAGAACATCACAGGACCGTGCACGTCTTCAAAATACCACGAATGCCTCTTCCTAAACCCCCCAACAGAAGTGACCGCGGTTCGCGTTTCTGTTCGTCTTTCTTGACAATTTAGTCATTCACACAACGAGCAAACGTTCAGAAACAGGGGACATGTTTTCAGCCCCCCCCCCCCGAAAGCTAAGGAAAGAGATTGACATTGATGCCATACCGGGAATGCCTCGTCACTCGCGTCGAACAAGGCTGGGAGCAGACCAGGACCACAGGGGTCACGCTCGATGAACCGCGATTCCTGACTGTCCTTGCAGACCGTCTATAATACTCCGACGGAACGCGAGTTCTCAAGACTGAGACGGGCCCGTCGTTCTGGAGGAAGTTATCGGGGGAAGGCATCGTAAACTCCCTCGGTCTTCCAGTCCTGTCCCGTAAACGCGGTCACTCGATGTTCTGCGGAAATGTCTGCCGTCGTAGATGCCCATGGACGATAATGGGGCTCCTGCTGTCGTGTTTGGAGGCTCTTGGCGGGGGCGTATCACTTTCCCTAAACTGATGGATCTGCGGGACAGGGTTTCCGTCTCTGTTTGTTGAAACGAAACCGTTAGAACCTTTCCGTTATCATTCATTTATTTTCTTGCTGGAGTGTTTGTTTGGTTGGTTGATTTGTTGGTCGGTTCGTTCGTTGGTCGTTGGTTGGCTGAATTTGTTTCCACATAGCTGAGTCTTCTCAGATTACTTGTTTGTAAAGAAAGCCGCCTCCCCCATGGGTTATAGGTAGGGCTCGTGTTTCTCGGACAAATCCGAAAACTCCGAAAAACACCTCGCCGGTAAAATTTTTGTCAATTCGGATTTTCATCCGACAAAACTCAGTATTGTTATGTGCCCATGCCACCCAACAACAATTTTTTTTTTACGATTTATAGCACAGGATTATTGGTTGTAGTAATGTCGTTAGTTGGCGCTTGTCTCTTCTCTTCCTCTTCACCGTTCCTTTCGTTTGTGCGCAATTTTAACCATGTTCAATTGGATTATTGGTTCTGGAAAATGACACTCAGAATTATCTTTCAAGGCTCGGACCGTTGTCTTACCGCTTGTCTCGTCAAGGTTGGTTCAAGAAAACAGGTCGTCGTGTCACGACAAAAGTCACTCTTTGGTTTCCAGTTTGGGCCATGGGATTCGACGAGAAAGGAGGTATGTTTCTGGGGGTAACCGGTGAAAGCTATGGATTAGAGATTATATAAAATTAGGAAGAGGGGCAGTTGAAACTTCTCTATTGCACCCCTAACCACGTACTCCACCGCGCGGCCGCGGGATAGATTGATGGGATGACCACGAGCTTCCTTGCGGCTGCCTCCGCTGGCTGAAGCTGATTTTAAGGTATCGGACGTTTACCGAAGTCACTTGTTGCGACTTTTGTCGTGGGATCAAATCGGCATTGCCAATGACACCAACGCAAAATTCAACTGAAGAAATTCTTAATTGATACAAGCGAGTTTTATTTTTTTCATCTGGCATACGTTCGCATCCGGTTGTTATTGTACGAATTTTTTAATAGAAACACGCTGTCTGAAATTTTCGGAATTTCGGAGAATTGGGATTTATGTAAAACAAACTCCGATAAATACTCGAATTTTCGCTAAAAATAAACTCCGAAAAACACCCTCCGAATTTTCAGGAAAAATAAACCCGAAAACACGGAGCCCTAATTATAGGGGATTAGAAAACAAAAGGGTTTCTCGGCGGATCTCCCTGAAGGTTGCTCAAACTTCCCAAGTCCCGCTAAGAGAAACTAATCTCAGTAAGCTTTTTTTAACTTCTAAACCCTCGCGATGTGACTGTGAGTAGACCGACTTTGATTCTACCAAAAGCCATTGAAAACTTTTGCGCGAGATTCGCTGGAACTGTTTTTTTAATTATGATGATTAGTATGCAAGTGTCAAACCGCGCCTTTCCGCCCGCTTTTATTAGCTATTCGTGCGTATTTTGTACTTTTAAAGGGACACTGACACTCCTCAAAATGTTTTTTTTTTAATCTTTCGTCAGGCGATTTTCTTATGGTGTCGGAGATACTGCCCAACTAATATTTATTTGCTACAGAGTCGCGTATTTTTTTAATAAAGCCAAAAAACGCCACTGCTCGAAACCGAAACTCCTGAAACACATTTTGGAGGTCGGAGAAGTAGGAGAGGAGAGAGCGTATGGCGGAAGTCACGTGCTACACCCGACCGTGCTTTTTTTGTGTTGTTTTTCTCTACGCTATGGTACCAGAAATGCAGTACGTGGGTATCCATTCGCCGTGCGATTCCTTTGCAGTTATGTTTGTTCCGCTCGCTGTTCTGTACTCTCCAAGATGGGTTGTTGTGTACATTCAAGTGTTGGCAATTGAAGTAGTGAGTGCCCGTGGTCGAATTCCCGTGATCGGCTCCGAAGAGAAGTCGACTCCACAAGATGTTGCGGGAAGAGCTGCCTCGCATGTCCTGCATCTGAAAGTGGCATTGTGCGGCAGAGTCTGCACGAGTTTCCAGAAAGATCAACAGGATCGGGACCAATGGCTGGCTGCAAATCCTCGTAGAACAGTGCCGGGGGCTTCGGAAAGCGGACGCTACCCGATTCATATGCTCCTCGCATTTTAGAAAGTATCAAACGAGTTCAGATGTCAAACGAATCCAGCACTATTTTGTTCAGCGACGTATTCATCTGTTAAATTAACGTTTTTTCCGTAATAATTGCAAAAAAAAAAAAGAAATGTAAACATCGCATCGCTTCTGACAAAAAAAGAAAAGAATGGTACACCACAATAAGGGAACGAACCCATGCCCACTGCTTCGTGAAGTGGACGTCTTTCGACTGAGCTACTGAAGGAACTCTCTCATTTTTTTCTTTATTAGAAGGAACTCTTTATGTGAAAGATGTTTTACCGACGCATGTTTGAAGTTTGTTGCCGATTTTCAGTATGCAGAATTCTCCGGCTTGAAGTCGAGCAGCACCACGCATAGCCACATCAGCACCTGCAAAGTAACCGCGCGGTTGGTCGAACCGAAGCACGCACTGTGCTTGACGTTTGAGCGAGCGATGTCTTCTGCCACGAGAGTGACGACATTCCCGCGACACGTTCTCAACGGTTTGCTTTTCGGGCGTGTCGTACGGGATGAATATCAGTTCTTTTGATTGGTCCGAAATTTTTCTTCGAAGGAAGACAGAATTCGCCGGTACCGTGAACGACAGTCTTGAAGCAGAGGTCCAACGCCCGTCGTCCGCTGCCATCCGCTAGTCCCACGAACAAATGATGCCATGTTGATATCACCAGCAGTAACGCATGAATACCCGGTTGTCTGTGCTACCTTGTCTTTCAATCAACGTCTTTGCAGCTTTTTTAGAAGCCACGAAAAAAAATGGGTTTCATATTTTTTCGATGTTGAATGTTGAGTGTGCGCCTTCAATGACCCACGACTTTGATTAGGTGTGGTGGTCGCGTTCAGATCCTGGCAAAACGGCCCGTGACCACGGAAAAGAGATAGAGCGCGACTGAAACCGGCCCGGTTCTCGATCCGGCGGTTTTCGGGCGGATTGAAACCGAACTTCGAGCCGCAAATTCGGTCCTCGGGTCGTTGGGCTCTCATATGTCACGTACCACGAAAAACCTCGGCGAGCAGCAATACCCTGTCAGTGCCCCTTTAGCCTTTATTGATCACAATGACCTTAGTCGCTTTTGTGTTAGTAAACGTCCAAACATCATCATAATATTTACCATTTGTTTTTCTTCGCTCGCTTTGTTAACGCAGCCGAAACCAGTGTTTGGGTCTATCTCTGTTCCAAACACGCTTAGGCTACCGCATTTATTTGAAATAAAAAAAAAGCACGAAGACCGCAATGGAAGATTCTTTTTTGTGTGTGTATTGAAACGTTGTTTAGTACATTTACGTTTCTCATCATCAATTTTAAGGTATGACTCAACAAGGCTTATTGTTTCTCGTTTTAAAATTTAGCTCTAAGTTAAACTTTAACTCATGCATCGCTTATCTCATCTGATAGGCAGAGCGATATTTTTGCACTGTATTTTTCGCTAATTGTTGGTATTACCGGATGATCACACATGAGCCAGAAAAATTTATAGTATCTCGCTCGAACAAGTAAATTAGCCACAGTCGTATTGAAGATTTAACTGAATTAATAGCAAACACTTTTTTCCTTATAAATCCTGAGTATATATTATGGACAAATAATATATTATATTTAGTTACGACCTTCAATCAAATATTCGTTAAAAAACGAAAGAGGAGGTAGGACAAGCAGGTTGAAAAGAGAACTAAACTGAGCGGCAGGAATTTTCATTCTTGAAAGAAAATAAAAAATATTTATAAATATATTATGTAGATTTTACGTGCCGAAATCTTGCTCTCGTCAAGCAAAACAAATTCAAAGTACCATTCATGCACCATCAATTTGAATGTTGGGTCGTTTTGTCACCTCACTGTTTATCTTCACAAGAGAAGAAAGAGATAATGAATTTAACACATGCATGTAGCATATCTATTTAAGGCTGACAGTTGTCCCCTCTCAATCCAGATTTTCTTACTGTGGTGCCATTCATTCATTATGGACGAACCAAGAGAGAAGAAAGGTAGTCTTTTAAGTTCAACGACGCAGAAACCCCTAAAAATTTGACGTGATCATAACACAGAAAAAATCGTTCCATGCTCTTCGAAAAAAAAAACACGAAGAAATTGCAGCAAAAGAAGGTAAATGTTAAATTGAAGTGTCTAGCGTTACGTCCGATGCAAACGCAGTTACGTCCAAATCTCGCCTTCCTAGTTCATGTAGAGAGAGGAGGGTGAGGGTTAGGTATACGCGTTTCAGTGCTCATTCGATAATTGAAGCCAAGAAAGTGTAGCTAAATTCGTTAAAAGCAAATCTAGATTTCGTAACATAAATTCTAATGAAATCTAGAAAAAAAAAGAAGTAGCAATTTTCAAGTAGTTTTCGGGTCATTTTTTCTTTTTTTTCATGTGTTTTTATTTTTGAACTTTTTGTTGTATTCTTTTGTAATAATTTTCTAATTCAATTGTATTCCCAAAAAGCATATCTTCCGGATCATGACGGTTTGCCGACCAATCAATTCTAATCTTGACCCCGTAGCAAAGTAGAATGGGGCAGTAAGATGGCCCGCGTCAAATATATAAAGCGCTAAAAATGAGTAGGGACAGAGAGGAGTGGAAACAGCATGGCGCTTTTATGCATTTCGATACCCGACTCAATTTACGCAGTTCTCATTTGTCGATCACAATTTGTTGGATGGAATCTCGTGAAAAGCGATTATTATTATTTGCAGAGCTCAAGACTCAGTCTTCATCATATCATAGCTGAATGGCAGTTATTATACACCTAGAGAAATAAGTTTGATATATCGAAGAAACAAACAGGTTCTCGCCGAACAAGAAATAACCAGTTGAGGTCTGGCGCTGGCGGATCGTTTGACCCAGATTACCTCGGCGTCCGGCACATAACATGTTTCCCCAGGCCACGTGAGAACCCACGGCAAGATTAATTTCTTTGCGTCTCCCTGTTGTGCCCAGACTTCTTGAGGGCTCCAGGTACGATAGGGATCACGTGGTTGCGGGCAGCGTTTTCAATTCGAGCTGCGAGAAGGGAGCTGAAGGCGTTGATCATCTACAGCGCCTCCTTTCCATCCCTTCGCTAACCTCATCGCAGATGGAGAGCATGCGCACATGCTCTCCATCTGCGCAGGAGGAGTCTGCGAATGCAAACGCCTTCATGGTTTGAGTTGCTCGCTCTCTTAACTCTAGGCACTCCAGGTCTCCCGCGCGAGCGAGATGAAAGTGTTGGAATGCAGATGGGGGAGGGGAGGGGGCAACATGGTGCGCACCGGGCGCTTTTGTCACTGGCGCGCGAATTTAGCAATCCCCGCGTCTGTGTAGCTGCAGCTAATGGTTGGGTCGAAATGCCACCACAAAAGGGGTGGCCACCAGCCCCTTCCCTCCAGCAATTATGAAAGGTATTCGCCCTTTGGAGCGGGTCGGCACTTCATGTAATAGGTTCAGAATGTCCGCGTTGTGCGCACCGTCACGCCGGTTATTGTAAAAGGTATACCAAAGTTGACGTGACACGCATAATTGCGCATATTCGCCACCCGGCAGGCGACGCCACCCAGTGAAAAGACGAAGGAGAAGGGGAACTATCGCCACATGCGCATGTGGCGAAACCGTAAGTGCCCTGAAGGGCTGAAAAAAAGGAGGAAATAGAGCGCGAATGCGTTGCCGAGTTGAATGTCAAGGGACCTCACCTGATTTTTGTCGTTTACTTTGAACGTAGTCACCGGTTACAAGAAAGCTCAAGAGTTGCAGAGAGTGAGCAGGAATGTAGTTACAGGAGAAAACGATGATTGCATGAACGGGGGCAGGTGGAGGGGGGGGTTTGTTTTTTATGTGTGAGCAACGCATTCATCAATGCTTATCTTGAACTTCAAACAAGCTCAAACCGTTTTTTGTGCATAATCTTTCAAGTTTTTCGTTGAGTTAAACTTGAATATTTTGTAATCTCCGTCGCCGAGTCTGACGTATTGCGTGGCACCTTCGCTGCTTTTAAGTTTACATACGCCACTATATATTTTATGTACTTATTAAACAGTGGGTTCCTGTAAGCGGGTGCAGCCAGGATTAGGTATTCCACCCAATAAGCCAATTAATTAATTTCCGGGGGAGCTCGATCGTGGCGATTTCACGCTTTCCTTACGCTATCAATATTGTGTAACTGGCAGCGGCAGCTCCATGACCGATCTCAGCAGCCAGTTTTTTGTTTTTTTTGCGTCACCGCTGCCGCAATGCATCGCGGGAACTTTAGCTCTTCTGCACGTGCGGCAACCTGCTGGAACAGCAACCTGGCTGGCGCAAATGAATCCACCGGAAGTTCGATGCTTTCGTCCCGGAAGTCGGGCGTGTGCTGGGCTTCCCAGTGCATTCAGTCGATAATTTGTTCTATGTGTTTTGCTGTGTGTGTCTTTTATTGGGTTTTAGTGCTCCCGTTCTGAATTAAATCCTGAGACAGAGGCATTTGAACGTTGGACATACGCAGACTTGATCAACTAGAATCTAAAATTTTTCACCAGTCGGCTTCCCAGGAGACTTTCAGTCCGCGTGAGCTGTTACTTCGCAACAAGCAGACTCTTGATCACAAGAAAGAATCCAGCGCCTGAATACAACGGATCAGCATTCTGGAAGAGTTGAAAGCCTTTGTGCGCCATTTCCGGATAGCCGTTAATACCGATGGCTTCATACCCGTCTGCTCAATGCGCCATCCAGCCCCCAGTGGTGGGCAGGGCTGGAGTAGTGCCACTAAATAAGCTACGCTTCAGAGTAAAGACACTTAGCCATATTGGGGCTGGGTCTGCGGTTGCCAGTTATCTGAAGCTTTATCTGAAAATGACAGGAAACAGCTTCGTCCTCCACAAATGTTTAAACTGAAATGGCGACAAGCAAAAAGGATGACATGAGCTCTTTACCGACCGAATACCGGTAGGTGCTCACTTTTGAATCATGGACGATCGGCGGTTGCATCTTCTCTGCAAAGAACCAAATGGCGGCGCTCACAACAATGTCGGGGACCAGAGTGCCGATCCTCTAAGTGCAGCTCATCTAGTGGCTCATAGGTTGGATCTCCGTGCATGCAGAGCGTGAGGCGGCACGAGCCGCCTGCGCACTGTTGCCGTCTGGCCCTGCGCAGTAAAGTTATGACAGCGTCACGCATGCGCAGAACGCTTGGTGAGATCGGTCTGTTAACTTGGGAGAAACGCGAAGAAAACTGGGACGAAGACAAAAAGCTCCAAATATTTATAGCTGCTCAGCGTGCTGACGGCGAACTTCCACGGTGCTTTTGAACGTGCGTTCCACACCATTAAGATTGTCTGTCTTTGGAACCCATAGGTGTGAGCTCTTGCCCGGACCTTGGGAACAATGCACTCAAACAGGAGCGTCCAGTGAACCCTTTATCTACCGAGTAACAGAGAC
The DNA here is from genome assembly GCA_037355805.1 of Ixodes ricinus. NCBI lineage: Eukaryota > Metazoa > Arthropoda > Arachnida > Ixodida > Ixodidae > Ixodes > Ixodes ricinus. The sequence goes on from JAZHYW010043282.1 coordinate 19,149, forward strand.
AAAGATAAAGCGAAAGATACGATGCCTCCCTCCTCTCCCCGAAACCTAAGGTAATCAGTGCTTGCTCCTCTGACGAGACGCATGGACGGCAGAATCGTCCGATCCGATAGTCCGAACGCCGCCCCGAATCGCCGCACGCGACAGTCGGACGCGAGACGACGATCCAGTTCGGCTCCGGCCCAGGAGATCCAACAAGCACTCCAGCGGAGGTCCGCGTTCATAGATCTCTGGCTCTCAGATTGACGGTTCAGCTCGCACGAGTGAAGTTAGGAGCTCATTCTCGCCAGAGCTGCGCCTTCTTTGCCGGGGCCATCTTTTTCGAATGGGTCAGCGGGACTCCACGCGACCGGCTTCCTGTCGCCCGTCCCGTTTTCTTGCCTCGTCCCGCTAGACCCCAGTACGCTCATCATGGATGCCTGCGCCATAGCTGTGCTGTCATTGGCTGGATCGCTTCCGACAGTCCGTCCGCCGTGGCGAAACGATCGGGCACGTTGACGCATCGCCGGACCGTCGCCGATCCGGACGTGGCGATGGGCGACCAGAGTTTTCGGGTCAGGCAGTCGTACCGCCGGGATCGGACGTCGTGCTCGGATGGATTTTTCTGGCGCACGTGTGCTCGCGCTTTATACACCAACCCGCGTTTGACAAACAAACCGGAGCGCCCGGAGCGCCCCTAGCGGACGCCACCGGCGCCGCGCATGCGCGATGGGGGTGTGGGCAAGAAGCTCGCCGTCGCCCATAAACACACCATTGAAATGCGATGTTGTCGGCGTCAGTGAGTCCCCTGCCCTTTTTCGCGTTCCGAATTGTTGGTTCTACGTCTTCGTGGCGATGTCTGACTATCTTGAGCGGCGTCAGCGAAATTACCGAGGCTCGTTACGCCGGCAAAACTTCGCGTGAATAATGTGACATGTGGCGATTCATTCCGCGTGGACGCCGCAGAATGTACGCTAAAGCCTGATTCGCATGATGAGATTTCGCTCGGAATTTTCAGTCGCGACGCCGCTCGGGCTGTCAAAAGCGTGAACCGTAGCTGAGATGGTCGACGTCGATACTGAAAATCGCAAGCAGAATCGGACCAACGATCAGGCATAACAAGTCGGTGATGGTCACTGGTAACAATGATCAACATCTCCTTGTATCTACTGTTTACATCGAGCCTGCTTACCAACCTTCAAATGTAAGTCTTTGGAGGCCTGCACTTACTTCTATCGCAAGTACCGGGCCAACATTTGGTCTATGGACCGGCGTCGTCTAAGAGAGCAGACGACAAGCAGAAACGTTTGAAAGAGCAGACGACAGTTCGAACAATCAGGCGGCCGTTTGAACTTGAAGACGCACTGAACGTAGTCCGCAGGTGGTCCGCACAACTTGACGGTTTTCTGGCGTTCATGTTGGAACAAACAAATAAATCTGATGACCACAAGTATCCGTGAATTCAACCCAAAGTGCTTCCCGCCCAAGCAATCGTTGTCCGACGGCGTCTGCTTTTCCCTTTTCACGGCACATATCCAGATTCTCGGACGAACCGAGCACGTGAAACTGACCTTCAAACCTTTCTCGACACTTTTGGTACGGCCTCCAGTCGCGGCGTTTTGACGAGAAGGCAGGTTTTTGTCTGGTTCCTTTCAAAACAACGCAGGAATACACGTCTGGCATGGGGACTTCTGCCCACAGCCCCAGACCGGAAGTGCGACCGATGCGCCACCACCGCGCCGTGACGTCACAGAGATGAGTTCTGCATATTCTTCCCCTGATAACCACGACATCGACGAGAGAATCATTTGCTGGAGATACTCGTACGGTTGACTGAAAGCGAACAGGAACCCCCCGCAAGAAGGTTTTTAAGCACAGTAGCGGTTTGCGCCACGCTTCTTGAGCATACACCGCTTCATTCACCGTGGAGCTTGCGGGAGCTGGCGTTCAAAGAGTAAAGCTTCAAACACTCCGAGACAAGGCGCGGAAAAACACCTGCATTGCAAGGTCAGAAACGGCAGCGAGCGGTTCCCGGGGTCTCGGGTAGGCTCCGATACCGTGTGTGCACGTTTCGAAAAGACGCTTCTATCCGGAGGCTCGCCGTGAAGCTGGCCCAGTTCTCGTGTACAGCTACGCGCGTTTGAAGTAAAAGTGGTATCCGAAGATGGGCCGATGGAATTGCATCCGGGGAGACCGAGAGCTTCTATGTATTTGTCTCAATCCCGTTTTGTACGGTCCTTCAAAACGCGCGCACGAGGACGAGGGCGCCAGCATCAGGAAAAGTGCTGGCAGTCGCATAAAGTCCCGCGCATAAAGAACCTCCTCACGTTTCCTATTTACCGGATAACCGCGCGCGGACAGAGTCGAGCCCCACGCAACCGACGTCCATATAACGGCGGCGGAGAGCGCGGCGTCAAAGCGATCTCGCCGCCGCAGCGCACCGGCATAGGCGGGCCTTTAAACCCGAGCATAAAGGGAAAGCCATTTCAAACGCGCGGAGGCGACATAAACAGGGCACCGCCCAGAGCATACCGTTATAAGAAACAGGCGCGCGCGCGGACCATCGCGCACATGCATGCGAGCGACCGCCAGGCATCTCGTGAGTGCACGCAGCGCGCACCGCCCCTGCGGGGTCGGGAGGATTCGGGTGTCAGCTGTCGGTGCGCGCGTAAACTGCAGACCTCCTTGTTCGAGCGCATCACCGTACGCCGCGGAGTGGTTTATCCTTGTCGATGGAATCGCGGAAGACAACCAGCGAGCTATCAGTGCTCAATCAGACAACGCCGTAGATGTCACGTGACAATCAAAAAGGGACGCAGCGAATGCGCGAGGCGTGTAGGTCACGCGTGATTCGCCTCGCGGCGCATGCATTAGCTGGGGATGGCTCGTCCAATTCGGTTCATTCCAACGTAGAAAGCAGGTAAATATACCCTGCTCCGAACACCGTTGTATTTTGTTGTATGCATGTGTGCTGCCAGGGCGCTTTTTATGTGTAAAAATAAACAAATAAAACAAAATGGCGATGCCTTGCCGTTCTCGAAGAGCGGCAGAGTGCTGACGGCGGCGAAGATCTGAGCGCGGAGCTCGTGCACCAGATGAAACGTATAAACGCCAAGTGCGGTAATAGAAATGGAAATTAAAAGAAAACAAAAACGTGCGATAAGACGTTTTAACACGGCAGGAATCCTCCTCCCACTTTCTCTGTGGTCTTGTGAATATGCAACGTTCTGTTGGGATCGCCTTTTTTTTGTGCATTTTAGTCAATTTACTGCCTTTTCGTTGGTTATGAATAGGGTTCGCGTTTTCGTTTCTATTTTTTCAAAATTCGGCGCACCTTTTTCGGTGTTTAATTTAAATTCAATTTTCGGTTTTTTGGCGTATATATGTACCCACAAAACTTTATCGGCTTTTTTCGGTGAATATAAAATAAACACCAACATACACCAGATCAGATGATCCTTGTAGTTCTGATATATAGTGATCACTCAAAAAATAACGGAACAGATATCATGAAAAATAAATGGACACTTTATTTGGCAAATGTGTGCAACTGTACAAGAAACAAGAAAAAACATAGAAGTACAAACTAGTCAGATATGAAGCCTATTCCCCAAAAAACATGGAACAAATCACCTTCTGTACATCAGGATTACGTAATCTTATTATAGTACACACACATGTACTTTCCAAGTTCTCCTCGTTGATCCGCACTCTTTCATTTCTGTTAATATGACCCTGAGCTTCGAGAATGCCCTCTCAACGCTAACACTGGACACTGGCAGGCTGAGGCGGTGAGTGAGGAGGCGCTGCCTGAGCCAAAATCGGCCAATCAATCAATTGTGACCGCCAAAAGAGACACGGTGCGACGTTTTGAAGCACAACACAACATGCAGAGCTTGCATCAAGTCAGTCTTCCTTACAACGAGTTTGAAAACACGCTCGTGCATGGCGAAGTCATTGGGGCATTTCGGACTTTACGTTCCGATCGACGATGCGCATATTAAACCAAAACGTCGTGATGGCATTCGTGTATCCCATACATTCGGACACGTTTCGATAGACGCTGTCGTTCCACTTTTTCGCCACGGCTCTGCGGTACGACTGGAAGGTCAAAGTGGCACTTTCTCGGTTAACACCGAATTTTAGAAAATGGATTCAGACATACTTTTATCGGTTTAAATCGAAAATGCCGAACTTAAAAACTGACCTTTTTCGGTTAAAACCGAATTTCCGAAAATGGATTCGGCGTACCTTTATCGGTTTGTATCGGTTTAAACCGAAAACTCCGAACCCTAGTTATGAATAATGTAAGTTCATTTAATAACGGTGATATGACCGCAATATGTTGGTAGGTGTAGCCCGTGTAGGTGTACAGATACCTAGAAGGTGTGCAACAGTCAAGTTAGTGGCACAGAGTTTTGTGTGAGCTCCTCACCCAATTTTCTGAGAATTTAAAGTGAAGGTAGCACTTGCCTAAATTCGTGTTGTATTTTCACTGCTTGAACAGGTTGAATACAGGTACTGCTACTGAGATAAAAGAGACGGATGGATAGCGTAATAATAACCTCAACTTTAAGGCAACCTTGAGACTTGTTGGCCGTCATGTTGGCCGTCCATTTCTTTCTATTCCTCGACTTCTTTTATTTATTGGATCACTAATAAGCGTGGTTTCATTTGAAATCGAACTAGCTTGTTGGGGTGGGTATTATATATGTGTGTGTGTGTGTGTGTGTGTGTGTGTGTGTGTGTGTGTGTGTGTGTGTGTGTGTGTGTGTGTGTGTGTGTGTGTGTGTGTGTGTGTGTGTGTGTGTGTGTGTGTGTGTGTGTGTGTGTGTGTGTGTGTGTGTGTGTGTGTGTCGTGTGTGTGTGTGTGTGTGCTGTGTGTGTGTGTGTGTGTGTGTGTGTGTGTGTGTGTGTGTAATTGTCTCATGTCTGTAAAAAAGATAACCGCTTTAAAATAACTTTTCGCTTCACAAAAAATATTATGTGGAGCGGGGTGAAAATATGTTTTTTTACCCCTGATTTTTTCTACCCAGTTCTGTACTATGAATACGGAAAGTATACAAAACTGACAGTATTTTTTTACGCTTGTATACCATGCCGACTATTTTTTAGTTCAAAGGAAAATACTTCAGTATTTTTTTAGTGAGGTACAAAATGTCAAACATCGTCTCTTTGACAATCCGGCGGCATATTCAGAGCCTTGTATCTAATGAGTTATTATACTTGTCGCTTACCAAATACTATGCAGGTGTAGCCCTATACATGGGCTATCGACGGGCATAAGTTCAGTTTATTTTATTTTCACGGAATATTTTATATTAAATCTGAAATATCGTCAAAAATGAGATGCTTACCAATATTCGTTAAAACCGCCTTATAAAAAAAATATTTTTGTTTAATTTTTTTATTATTGCTGCCGATCATATTAACTTTCAATTGGCTCGATGTGATTTCCCCCTTTTTGTTGTATCTTCTCTAGAAGTGATCGAAATCGCACCCACGCTCTCGAACGGCCAAACGCAGTTTCCACAGGTCGGCTTCGCTGCAAAGATTATACTGCTTATATTTGTGTTAAAATGCAGCGGGTGAATTTATCTTGATTGAGAACACTCGTGCTTGGCTACATATTGCATTTTCTTAATTTTGTAATGATGGCAACTGACATTCCTTAGTCCGATCGTTAGCGGTGCAGCGGATGTTCCATTATCCGGTGTGTAAAGCTAGGGCAAAGGGCGAGAAAACGGAGGTCAAATTGGGAATTTGGAAGTTACACTAATTGGACCTTTAAATGAAAGAAAAAAACATCTAAGCTCAAATTGAGGTCCCTTCATTGCCCCCCTCCCCCCTCCCCTTCCTTTATATAATTTGAAAATTTGCGTTTACACTTCAATCGGAGTTTTGAGCGGACAAAGCGTTCCAGAAGCATTCCATAAAACTATAAGACATATCCTTATTTTTGTTTGTCAGCTCGTATTACCCTCTACAAAAGTTGTATTAAAGGAAGAAGACAGCATACATACCAATGTCCACGGTTCTCAGGTGCACTAGAAAACAATTTCATGTCTCCATCTCAACCTTCAGCTACACAAATCTAAACGATCGTAGACCCCCCAGCCCTCGCACGTCCAAACGTCATTCATTATCCATCTCAACCCTCTCTCCCTCCCCCAAAACGGGAGAGCTTCCTGCCTCTCGTCACGCGCGGTCAACGCTCTCGAATATGCCCAGTCACCCGTGCAACCTCGGCCGCCCTCGCAGATGGTCCTGCTTATACTCCGAGATCCTTGAACCCAAAGCAGTGCACGGTTCGCAGTTCTCTCCGCAGGAAGCTCTTCCGTCCAGCCAGCGTGGCCGGTTATCAGTTCCACGTGACATTAGGGACGCCCACGTGGTCAGCTCGTCCCGTTAACCATCTGTGGTTTAGTTCTTGAAGGCCCCACGGAGGGCCACCGACAAATGAGAGCGGGCCCTTTGCTCTAATTGGGGAATTGTAGTAGACCGTTTCCGCAGCCCGCTAAGCACACGAATGGCGCTCCGTAATCCGCCACAAGACCTTGAACTATGCAGATAAGGCTGGCGGCGCGCATGCGCAGCTGCGGCGTTTTCTTCAGGGATACCGTAGCGGAGGAGAAAAACGGTCTACTACAATTCCCTATTGTCGCGCTCTTTGACGCGTGTAGTAATCCATGATATATATCGGACAGATCTCTACGACTCACACGCCCGCCCATTTGCCTAATATTGCACATTGACACGTGGATACATTTTTAAATTTAATTTTTGTTGTTGAATCAATATTACTATATTCCTCTCTGCTAGTCCCTATAAAGTCGAACACTTCCTTAGTTTAAGCATGTCTTTGAAAATGGAGTGCAGCCAGCGAGCGGATGCTAGGGACAACTCACGGAACTGAGGAGACAGCCCTCTGTTTGAAAATAAAGCTTAGCCCCATTAAAAGTCAACTTTAGAGAAACAAGAAAAACACGGAGTTCGCGGTGACTCGCGTTCCAATCTGTATGCATGACTGTCGTTTGTATGATGTCCAAGCAGTGTGACCCCGGCTTAAAACTACGTGCCGATCTTTCATACGTTTTCAGAGAATGACGCCGCCCGATTCAAAAAGTTTCTGGACACTATACTGGGCTCCGAAGACTTGGCGCTTTTTAACAAATGCGTGCACCAGCTCGGACACCGTTATATCCACCCTGATCAACAGCCCTGCTCCATTAAAATTAAATATATTGTTACCGTTTTTTTCATACGTATTTTCTTGGAGTTTAAAAATTTAATGCGACACTGTGACTACTAACATAGATTATTCAATATTTCGTGCTTTAAAGGGATACTACAACGAAAGTCCGGCGCTTATTTTTTGGTCTATTCGCGACTCCAGCAAAACGAACGCACCTAGCGGGGAAACACTGAATTGGCCGGAACAGGTCCTTTCGCGATTTCTACTCATCTCTTCTGGCTTCCGTGTTTCGATGTTGTCGCTGGTTTGCGCGACAGAACAGTTCTACCGGTGACTGTGTCGTAACCGTAGTATCGCCTTGCGACCCAGGTTGCTCTGCACGCGACCTATGTAACCGCGTGAGCCAGACATTCTGCGTTTATCAACGTTCATCAGCACCGTGGAAGGACAGTGGACAGTCCTTTCCTCATTTCCTCGAAGAAAGTCAAGCCTCTGGAAGTTCGCTTACCCCAACACATCGCCGCAGGTTCGAAACGTGGAAGATTAAACACGGGGGAAGTAATTTCGAGTCCAATGCTTACTTGATGGTGCCCCAGCGTTGTGCGTTGAGCTGGCACATGGCAAGGAACGACCTGGATTCGACCGCCATATTTGCCCGATAGTGGCGTCCCCCATAGGTCACTGGAGTTGCGAATATGTGTCCAAAGGAGCAGTATCACATCGGACACACCAATATCTTGTTAAAAAAGACACGAAAAGAATTTCAAAACGAATTAAACGATTAGCAAAGAGCACCTGGTGGATGTCGCTAACGCCTCGTTTGTAATGCCCGTCTAGGAACCTTGACAGGTAGTGACGGTGAGTGTCTCGCCTCCGGCCACGACGAGAGAAGAGGGAAGGAGGAACTCCCTCTCCCCGAGAATCTCTTTTGTGTGTACCAGAAGTCGCTATTGTCCCTCTACGAGTTTATAGAAGATCATGCTGTCAATCAGAATTCGGACAAAAGCAGCCGCTTTGGTGGCTGCAACGACTGGGCCATCCTCTCGACGTCAGCCTCGCCGCAGCTTTGCTCGTCCCGAGACGAACTACGTCACGATTGCGTCGGATGTCACGTGCTCTCCGCTGGCAGCTCACCGAGCGCTTGCCAGAGTGTGCCGTTTATAACAAAAAATACAGCCGCCAGGCTCAAAATACAAACGTGCGATTGTCATTTACGAATATTGTGGATCATATTCAACCCTATTTTCGAACACGACGGTGATAGTATTTCTAATTTCGTTGAAGTATCTCTTTAAAGGGGCAGTGCAACAATTTTATGGTTAAAAGAATTTGTATCTCGTCATTTTTACGTTATTTATCGTGTCCCGGAGAATAGAGAAAACACCTCCTTCATTAAAAATGTCGCGAATCCGCTGCATAATCGCAAAGCAAAAGTCGAGCTTTTCCCCCACCTGCAGCCCCAAGTGGCAGCCGAAGGAACTACGGCAGAAAAGATTACGTGACCTCGCTCGGCTCTAAGCTGCAGCATAACGCCCGCTAATGTCAGCAGAGAGAGGGAGAGGAAGCGTCCTCCGAGATAGCACACGGGAACCTACACGGCACTCCGAATGACGTCACTGGGAGTGCGACCAGGTGTGACCCTGAAGACTGGGAGTGAGTTGAGGGGTGCCCGAAATGCCAATATTTATCATTTTTTTACGCAACAACTATACTTCGTTTCACCTTGAGTCCGAGCGCAGCGGACGCTAGAGCCATCCCAGCCAATCCAGCGTTGAGAGAGTGTCAAGTGACACTTGAGTTCCCTGTGTTGCTCTGGCCAACCGGCAGGTCACGCGATTTTCTCCCGGCGATGGATCGGCTGGGATGGCTCGTGGAGTCCACTGCGCTCGGACTGAATGTGGAACGGAGTATAGGACACGCAGGCGAAATCGGTTTTCTGTTCTTTACTTCTGAAGTGTCAGAGGGCAGCTTCCACAAATCTTTGACCGAAGTCCGGAAATTGTTGCACCCCCTTTAAGATTTGCACACTTGCTCCATCCCTACTGTCGAAGGACAAGTATTAAAAGTGACCAGACAACGAAACAGTAATGTCTAAGAATTAGGGCTGCGCGTCGATTACACATTTTAACCCGATTACTCGTCACCGTTTCATCGAATAATGAAACGATTAATCATTTTCTTTCATTCCCACGCATAATAACTTAAAAAAAAGACAAAACTATTTTTTTTTTGTGTTGGAAACGTAATAAACGGCAAAATGTACGATTTTAGATTTTAAATCAACCTTGATGTGTAGTTGAGGACAGTCAAAAGACACCCACATTCATAAATTATTACTTCAGCCGCAGAGTCAAAGAGGTTCTTCGATTAATTCCGGCAGTAGCAAACTACCTTGATTGTTCACAATTATTGAACTGGCCAGACACGTATAACCTTAATATCCACTTGTTTGGAGCTACATATCCCGCCCCTACAGTTTACTTTAGGTCAAAATTTTACCTAAAGTTTGCGTTTATACTGGTGTACTCGTCCACGTCTGCGTGGTGAAAGCGTCGAATCATTTACTTTTTTGTTTGTTAAATTTTAACTGATGAACCGGTTAAAATAATTAATCGCGATTAAAACATTAATCGATTAATCCGTAGGTTAATAGATCAAGTACCCAGCCTTACTAATAATATAATATATAACAAGCTTCTCTATTTAGGAGGTTAGTTGGAAGAGTCTATTTTACTTAGGCGATAATATGTGGCCGCCAATATCGAGCACTGTGGACACCACCAGACGTTGCTATACGACTTCGGGATCTGTCAGTTGATTGACATTGCAACTTTGCAATGCCAATGTGCGCACAAAAAATGTTAGCAGTGTGAGAGGCATACCTGAGAAAGGGAATATATGTCATTCTTCGAGGTAACCTTCGGTTTCGGAAATTTGCGCTTTTCCCTATAAAGTTCTTTTTCTTTTTACTTTTTATTGAAAACATATTGACCTCTTGTTGACTCTGATTACTTTGTTTTAACTTTGACTTCCTGTTGACATCGTCAACAGAAAGTGTGTTGATTTTGTGTTGAAACTTTTCTGATGATTTTCTGTAGCCTGAGTCAAAAGAAAAGCTGTCGACTTCCTATTAACTCCAGGTTGATTTTTTTTCTGCTGACTTTCTGTTGACAGTGTCATCAGAAAGACTGCAGACGTTCTGTTTACTTCGTGTTGAAAATGTTTAGTTGACTCTCTGTAGCCAGTGTCAATAGAAAAGCTACAGACTTTCTATTGACTTTTTATTGAACATATACATCTTGACTAGATGTCAAAAGTCACCAAGTTTCTCAATAGTCTCTGCCAAGGTGAGAACGGTAGGGAGAGGATTCGGTTGTTCCGCCTCCAGCGCGGGCCTTCTACCCTTGACAACACTTCAGCATCTCGCGCACCTCGAGCTCACGCGCGCAGTCAAAGCACGACGGAAGGCATGCGGCGCGTGCTGGAGGCCAGGCGTTCGAAAGACACCCCTGCCGTTCTCACTTTGTAAGTAACAAGAGTTACTTTATTGACCCTATTATGCTAGTCAACTAGTGAAAGAAAATCAAAAAGAAACTACAGGTGAAACAAGGAGACGGCAGGCTCTTTAAATCGACCGGAAAATTCGGTTTCTTAACCTATCGCGCTACGACTTTGTGCAGCGTTGCCCACAGATGGTGCATTTTTTTTGTAAAATTTGCAAAGAACGAACTTACCTGAGAAAAAGTAAAGAAAGAAAAAGGCTTAGCTCCTATGGAAACGCAGCGACGCCACCGGTCTGCAAACAACACGGCGCCGTTTCGCACGGGAGACAAGAGATGGCGCAAGCGGTCGCGACGCCAACTGCCGCCAACGAACGAGCAGACGACGCCGAGAGCCATCGTGTTTAGCAGACAAGGAACTGCAGTTCCTTGTTGTTACCGCGCCTGTTTTTGTTTCTGTGACTGTCGCCGCCTGCGGAACGCGAGCCGCTTTTGAGTCGAAAGGATCGTCTGCTAAAGTGCCGGCTCTCGGCGCCGTATGCTCGTTCGTTGGCGGCGTTCGTTGCGCCATCTCTTGTCTCCCGTGCGAAACGGCGCCGTGTTGTTTGAAGACCGGTGGCGTCGCTGCGTTTCCATAGGAGCTAAGCCTTTTTCTTTCTTTACTTTTTCCTCAGGTAAGTTCGTTCTTTGCAAATTTTACGAAAAAAATGCACCATCTGTGGGCAACGCTGCACAAAATCGTAGCGCGATAGGTTAAGAAACTGAATTTTCCGGTCGATTTAAAGAGCCTGCCGTCTCCTTGTTTCACCCGGTATATCAAAGTGGAGCAACTGCCTTGACTCGCTTCGTCCGGAGTGGTGTTATGCAGAGAAGCGATAAGATTTCTTATAGGAACCGTTTTTGTGGATGCTGTTTTAGACAAGTGCGCCGAATTATTATTAGTTGTACCAATGCTTTTTAGTAAGAGATAGAGTCCACGAACTTCAAAACACTGTCTTCCCTTTGACAGACTCCCAAGAAGGAGGTTGGATACCTGGAACCTTAATAAGTGCTGAGGTGGTCACCGGCCAACTGATTACCTATAAAATTTAGGCTAAATAAGGTTCTGGAGCAGTCAACGGGACAGTGACTCATGTGTTGAGTGTTTCATTGTGTTTGTGTTTGTGTTCGTCTTTAATGTCTATCTGTGGGATGTTTGTAGTGTGTTCAAACACTACAGGGACACCATTTCCTAACTAAATATTAAAAAAAAGTGAGTGTCTTTTTTTAACGTTATTCTGCGGCAGCCAATTTGGAGCAGAGTGGAAACCTGTAGTAAGCCTCCAAATCTTTGTTGAAGGAATGGCTAAGGTGTAAAGCTTTTTTTTAACGGCTGTAGTTTTTCAATTGAAAAGCTGTAGCTTTTCAACTGAAAAGCTACAGAAAAAGCATCTTGGAGGCGACAAAAAGTCTGTTGACTGACGTCTGTTGACTGTTGACAATATTCAAAAGAAAGTCAACAGAAAAGCTAGAGGAAGTCAGATGAAAAGCTGTTGACATTTTATATCCTCTGATGACTTGTTCAATAGCCATTCAACAGAAAAGCACCACAGATTTTTTAAAAGTTGATCGAAAACGTTAGTGCGACAGGAGAACTAGGGTCATAGAAATTCGAGACCGAAGTAACTACCCAACGTCCCGACTGCGCCTTCATTCATATATTTGTTCTTAGTGTGTCGTCGGCCATTCAAGGCAATATAAGAAAGAGCAAATACCGCTGTTACGCTTACAAGGCGCTTGCAGAATACAAAGTGTTTTCAGATTATTGACAATCTACAGCACGTGTTTTTAAACCTAATGTCACCGTTTGTCTCTTGTGTTTTTGTTAGTTTTTTTTTTCTCGAAAGGTTGACATTTTACCGGAACGTACCATGTCATTTCGCAGAAATTTCCAGTAGCACAATGTTGACTCACGCGTCAACCTCAGCTCGGATGACGTTATCTCTAACCGTTTTCCAGTGTTTTACTTATGTAGACTTTTAATAGATTTGGGTGAACCCTGAC
>JAZHYW010043284.1:0-43979 GCA_037355805.1 Ixodes ricinus
TTAACTTTAGTGGTGCCTTTTTTTAATCAAACCGGGTAATGATGCTTGCTAAAACTTAAATTTATCCATAAATAAAATTACAAAAAAAAAACGATGCCGCGAGTAAAATCATAGAGCTTTTGTAAATAGAAAAGGAGGTTGGGATCACATTCTTGCGTTACGGAGTTGAAAAACGGGCAGTATCACGACAAAAATAAGCTGTGTTGGCGTCTGGATTTGGCAGCTACTAGAACGGCGTCTATGGTAATTCTTTCCATGCCTGTGTCGAAAGAAAAAGGGGGGGGGCTATCTGAGAAGCTCTGTAGAAAGCAGCGTAAAAAAAGGGTTTTAGGATCGACTATGGGAGGTTAAGGTAATGGCTGTGAACTGATCCTTTTTTGTATTAATGATAACAGACTTCCTTTGTGGTCCGCTAATCGATTTATTACAGCGACACTTAAATAATTCTTAATTCTTATTGGTTCGGTCAATGTCTCACAGTTTCTTACCAGGCGTTTTGACAGAGTTACCTCTTTGACAGGGTGTTGAATGCTTTGGAAACGATGGAAATCGGGTATAGGAGGTATTCAGTGGACGCCATATTTGTGGGTGCTGTTTAAAGCGCATGCTCAGAACGAGCTCACATCAATAAACTGCTAAGACCGGCGCTCTTGATGGTGCGGAATGCAGGTTGCAAAAGAACTGTGGAAGCTCGTCATCAGCACGCGCTGAGAATTCGCGCACAAAGCTATGGCCGCCAGTGAATACTCCCTATAAGTAACACTTGGTGGCATGTTAGATGAAGTAGAAGTGCGTGTGCAAGGTATGGGCAGGAGCTAAGAGTGAACACACGTGTGTACAAGTAAAAAAAAATGCATAAAACTTTAAAAAGATTTTTTTTCTTTTTTTACAGTCACTGGATTTTGTTGTTTTCTCTACATTGCCTCAAAAAGTTGTGCATGTGTATACTATTGGCGGAGACGTGCTCTAACCACACCTGGGGAAAACAAATACCATGAATTTTACATATTTGTCGTGCAGCAGTGCGACGTTATAGAGTGCCGTAAAATAGGGTGTGTATTAAGGGTGGCTTACATTTTTGCAAAGCTTCTGTCCAAACCAAAAAAAGAAAAACAGCAACCACATGGACACCGGAACAACCATGACTCATGTCCGCTTCACAAAGCTGCCTTATGCGCTACTTGCCGTGTTGTATAAGGCGTACAGCGTACGGCGTACATTTCGTTCTGCAAGCAAACAACATAAATGTCTGAACCAGCCTTCAGAAAGATTGCCAGTTCACCGAGTTGCTCGGTGGGCACGCGCAGCGTATACCAAACGACCATGATGACACCTTTCGCCTTAAGTAGGCATCTGCTCGATGATATTGCGGAAACAAGCGCAAAGTAACATGATAGAGCATTAATTTTTTTTTCTAGCTCAACTACGATGTGCCAGATTTTAAACGCTCACGCGGTCATGTTTTTATATGCGATGATTGAGAAACCACGTTGGAAAACACGGAAGCATTGCAATGACGACACAAATTTTACAGCCACGCTACTGTGATTTTTTTAATATCTGGAGCCTTTCGAAAATAGGCCGAAGCGGCCGCTGTGGTCTATCCTAAGGTTTCACCTTAGGATAGACCGCAGTGTACGCTATGAGCCGTCCCAGCCAACCCAATGTTGTGAGGGTATTACGTGATTACGCGCTCCGCGTGTTTGCTCAATCAGCACCAAAAGGCGCAGTCACGTTGAGGAAACGGTTGGACATCCTTGACCTTCAACACGAGGGAAACGTGTTTCCAGTGACCCTGTCACATTGCGACTTTGCGACAACACCAATGGTTGGGAAACATGTTTTTCGTCGCCCGGCAACCATGCTGGCCTATTTGTTCTCCGACAGTCGGAGAACACTTTGTCGCACTCAGCTGAATGGCGCGCCCAACACGGGGAACATTCCGCCATCTTGTTCTGTTAACCTTATCTTGTGTGCGGTGCGAAGTCGCTGGAAATGTCCCTCCACAAAATTTCAGCGCCTTTGAAGGACCAAACATTACCACGAGACAGCAGTCACCAGTGACACTAATAGCAAAGATTGACTTGAAAGGTATTTTCCGGCCGTTATATTACCGTAATGCGTTTCATTCACTGACAAAGCAGTTAGCGCCGAGGTAGACGAGGTCCCTGCTAATTTCGTGATTTACGCCAGCCTATGAAGTCGTTCTACGTTTCATGAAACTCCCATTTCTAGTGTAAGAGATCGCTATTGTCCACTGTACCTCAAAGCGCTTCATGTAGCCTGGTACTCAGTTGTAATCATTTAAAATTTGAGACTGACGGTTCGGCCGTCACTACAACCGTCAGTCGCACTTTTTAGATGATTACTACTGAGTATAATCTATATTTTTTAATGCTATTTACCCTTGTTGTTTGCTTTGTGATTTCTTAATTCGCGCAGACTTATAGGATTTCAAAACAATTTTACGTTTCCCGAGCTGCCGTTAGTCGAGCACCAAATACCTACGATTAATTTCGGCAGCGGTCTTTTCAAGCTCCGATTTCTGTATCGCCCGCCTTCGTAGACGCTTTTAAAATATATTCAACGAATATGTACGCAGGCTATTTTTATATTTCTAGGGATGTGTGAGCTGATCCAGGCACGTAGCCAGGATTTTGTTTCGGGGGGGGGGGGGGGGGGCGCCCATGACCAAATGCTGTATGAGGGAGAGGGGGAGAGGAGGCCCCAGCAAAATAGAAGATTTCGAGGGCGGGGGGGGGGCGGGCCCCATGGCCCCCCCCCTGCAGCTACGTGCCTGAGCTGATCATCGCCTGCAATTTAAATCTCAACTGAGTGTTTAAATGCTGAAGACAGTAGCCGTGACATTTTCGACAGTCGCTTTTCGTTATTACATATACATTTACATTATCTCAGCTGCACACGCGCCAGGCTTGAATATTGGTAAGTGGCATTTGCCATCCCTTTATTTGAGTAAATTCATTGAAAGAAACACGTTACTGATGGTGCGGTTGACGCTCGAAGCGATCTGCGTTGTCGTGACGTCGGTACGAAATTCGCTCATCCATCCAACCGGGCAACTAGGGTTGTCCAGAACAATCTGCTGCTGGTTTTCTTGCTGAAAGACAACCGAAAGCTGTCACACGGAGGCAACATGGTCGCTGTTTGGCTAGATCCAGTTTTGTTAAAACTGTGATCGCTCGATACAAAGGGTGAAGCCACCATATCCATATCCATATCCATATCCATAGTAGGGGACGTGTGACGCAACGTTACTGGAGAAAGCTCAGTTTCACAGCTCCGCCTGCGAGATGGGCTCAGTGGCGGTTACGAGAACTAGCAGCGCTGCAGTCGAATCTTGCTCCGGGATTGTCTAGCCCGCCAAGTTTGAATAGCAATACTTGAGCTTGGGCGAGTTGTCAATTCATACTAACACTTCACAGCGCAAGGAAACAGACGCACACAAAAATAAATTTTAAACACTCACAATGCGCTTACTCTGTTCTCTGTGGTGTATTACTCTTCATCTTCGTCATATTTGTTTTTTTGCTATTAAACACATGGAAGTAAAACAAAAAGGAAGAAAAGAGAAAAGAAAAGGAAGCTCTCAACGCAGTGGTTGCAGACAACGCGCTAGACAGGGAAGCAAGATCCGACTGCAGCGCCGCTGGTTCTCGTGACCGCCACCTGGGCCACTCGCCTCTGCAGGTGAGAATAGGGAGCTGCGAAACTGAGCTTGCTCCAGTAACGTTGGTGTGACGGACGCTAATGCGCGCAATGATAAAAAGAGGAGCGAGGCGCGATGAAAAAATTGAGAGAGCCCAGATTGTACCGAAGGTACACCTCAGATCTTGTGGAGCGTTTGCAATTTAATGGTGGACGCCTCTGGCGGAGACTGGTCGCAAGGACGCATGCGCTGCCTTTCGCTTGGCAAGGGGGAAAGCAGGCGGAAAGATGGAGACCTTCGCAGGTGTTCGCAGACGACCTACGCGTTCCCAAATACTTTACTAGGTGATACAGGACACTGTCCGCAATTGCACTAGACAGAACGACGGCCGCGCCGAATCCTCCCCTGGTGGGTTGGTTTACCTGACGACGCCTCTCGCGTATGCGGATACGAAGACGGTATCGCTGCCGCCATCACCGCTTGTTTCTGTTGCCCTTTGTTACTTTTTTATATGTATTCTCGGGGCAGTACCTCCTATATAAGTTACATTACGCCTGTCGGCTTCTCTCTAAAAATTGTCCAGGCCCGATGCTCCACCTCACAACATGCACGGAACGGCTACGTAGCGCCGCCAAGCAAACGTTCGTGTTTAGTTTTTTTCTTTTTTCTAGCGTGTAGTACTTAAATGATTATAGAAGATATATCATATATATGTTTATTCAACAACATGGGGAACACTTTTCTGGATTTGACAACCCCGATTCCAACGAGTTTCGGTAAGACAAAATATCGAAACTACGAAACAAGCACGGCCAGGTCGCGGTTGTGCAGCGCGAACGCGGAGAGCGCTGGGCCGCTCGGCCGTCTGCTTCGGCGACAGTTTCGGGCTCTGGCGGCTACCTAAATAGTTAACGCCTAGTGTCTTTTTTTTTTTTGAGAGAGAGTTATGGGGAATTATTGTAGCTACTACATTAAGGACCTAACGTCAGCTGCGGATTGAGAACCCCTGCGGGCGCGAGCTCAGTCCGCCCTCACAGTGACACCTCCCCAAGCAACGCATAACTCTTGCATGCCCTTGCGTCTGATCTACGAAAAGTTCCTATTAACGCGACCAGTTAGTGTAGCTGCACCTGAATCATGCGACAAGATAGACAAATAATTATTAACCCTGTCCCCTGCACAGCTGGTGAGTCATGCTTCTGGCGATCTTTCTTGAATCACCTCCCATAAACCGAATAAAACTTTTCGGGGGACACGTATTTACCTTTCCGTATAATACGATGCTGTGGCATTTGAGCACACAACAACATCTGGTGCCCTGCACTTTTACATTCGGTACATTACTATACGAAGCGTGAGGGCAGCACGACATGCGCACCAGTATGCCGCTGACGTTTGCTCCTCGTTCTGCTACCAAGCATGTAGGCGCATCTCGCCAGGGGGAGGAGGGCGCTGCGTATGCGCGGCGAAACTTGAGCCGCACAGCTCTATAGGCCTCCTGCGTCGCCTAGGGGGCGCTGCGGAAAGGGACTCGTTAGGACTTGTTTTGGGTAGGAAGAAACTTGAGCGTCTCAAACTGTTGCAGGTGTACAGGCGGGCCTGCTCTGGTGCGGAGCTCGAGATCACAAGGAAAATACAAAGAAACAACAAAAATTCGAACGCCGTCGAAGCACAGGTCAAAGCTAAGACGCTAAGAGCGTGAACTAAGAGACGCCGTCATAGAGTTATTATAATGTACGCTAGAGGTTTAACTGGCGCTAGTGTCTATGCAACTTCCGGGAGGCAAATAGACCTGTTGCAAACCGTACAGCACCACGACGGAAAGGAATTTCGGGAACCCTGCGTACAGATCACTCGCCTTCTCGTTGCGCCTCCGCGACTGCGCGCGCGTCCCGGCAGCTACCGCCAGCAGCCGTTGCAGCCATCCGCCATCCCGCCCATCCGCCGAGTCGTACGTCGTTGGCGGCGTACCGTATCTGTGGCAGCGTAAACGCATCGCGAAAGGGGATTTGAATACGTTATTCGTCGTAACTTATCTTCACGTATTGAAGAGTCACCGAGGCCACTTATTTTGCACCGCAACCGTGGCAAGTTTCGACCAGGTTCGACAAAGCGTTGGTGCAGCAGACGACAGAGCCGCTACAAAGGTGAGGGATGAGAAAGGGGCAGCCGTTGGCTCGTCGCTCGTCCGACTCGGCTGCTCAAAACGTTGTTGCCGTGGTAACCTGCGCCTGCTCGCGTATGCCACGTGGTAGCGGGAGGAGAGACGGTGGGAGGGCGTATCGAAGGACTCCCATTATCCGTCGCGCGGCGCGCGCGGGCTTTTGGGATTTTTGAAAGGGGTCTATTGAAGCAGACAGCAACCGTCTACTTTTGCGGTGTTCCAATGCTTTCCTATGGGAAAACGCTAGTGCATTTTGTCTTTTCGACGGAAAATAACATAGGTAAAGCTTTTTTATTTGAGTCGTACTGAATAGTATGTATCTTTATTAACATTGTAAAAGTGTAATTGCTTTAGTTACAGCATTGTTTTTACCACTGAACCATGTTAACCTTCGCTATATTTTATGCCCAAACCTCTGTTCCATGGCTGGTACGTAAAAACGAGCGACGATTCTAAGCAAAATAACAATCGAAAGGAATATAGAGTGTGTTCAAGGTTCGCCAGCATTCCGGTGGCGCTTATATATTGCTAATATGCCCGTCCTGTCGCTATATGAAAATGACTCCGTCGTGTATCTTTACGAGCTGATACAAAAAATATTCGAAACACACGCAAAAAAATGAAGTACGCGTGCTTTCAAAAGTTGTGCCGGACTCTCTATTATTATTTACCTATGTCGGGTAGCTTTTAACTGGCAGGTTTTCTTCGGCTTCTTCCTTTCTTCAAAGATTTCGAGCGTGCGGGTGTTGTTTTCAACGCAGAACAAGCATCTTCGCACATATTCATCAGCTTAAAGAATAAAACAGTACTCATTTCTTGCAAATTGCACTATATTACGTGGCTTTCAATTTATTTTGATCGTCGGCATGCACAAGGAGTTACTTATTTTTGTGTTACTGCGTAGTTCTTGCCCGCTCTTTCTTGATTTTCCACATGTCCTCTCGTTCGTTTGGCACGTATATCCCCCATTCTGTAAAGCGTTCGCGCTAACGGTGTCCGACAGTGCACATAAATGCATGTACGAAGCGGTTTTAGCAGCGTTTTTCATGCCACGAATTTAAAATAAAAAAGCCGTAACTGACCAATAGACCATTTGCTATATTACCCAAGCATCGAGAAGAATGCAGGAATTGGTGTTTTACGCGCCTCACGCACGGTTTCCCGTAGAAAAGATTCGAAGTAAATAACCAAAATAAATCGTTGACGAACGCGCCTGCAATATGCCATTTGTTTTAGGTGTTTGCTTCAGAAAAGTTGCTACTGCTGAGGGCACTGCACGTGCGGCGCGTGGAACACTCAATCCCTGCCTGCTCCTTGATGCTTGGCGCTAATATTGCCGACGTGCGCGACTCAGACGGCTGCTGTGGTCGGCCTTTCCACGATTGGCCGAACGCTGACAATGACGTCGGAAAGGATTTATCATCGACGGAAATAAGAGGAATGAAAGAACTTTAATTTTGACGGTGCTGGCAGTGTCTCTTTTGAGAGCGCAATGATTTCCAAGCTCAATCATGCTATTTAGCAAACACCATCGAACTTGTTGTTTGCTAAGGTAATGACGTCTGCAGGGGGAACCATAGGAGGGCGCCACCAAAACATTTCGCCTGCTAATAGAAATAGGTCTAATATGTCATCTGCGTGTACTGAGGAACGTTCCAAACTACCTAGTACGTACGAATTATTTGTGATATTTCCTCTTATAATCAAGCGCAGAGAGAAAATGCACTCGGCTTTTTCCTATAGAAATGCATTACCGGAAGTCACTTTGCGACTGGTTGCTGTCTGCTTCAATTTGCCGCAGCACACTAGCGCTAGTTGAACCTCTAGCGTACACTATAATAACTCTATAAACGCCGTATCACGCGTTTCAAACGTAAAAACTAAAAAAAAGCGTCGCAACGCCAGGTGTTTTGACGTCACCACCCAGAGATAGGAGACGCGTACCCTAGCGGTGGTGGCATGAACCCTGGCACTTTTCATTGTCTTGCGGCATTGAAGCCAGCTGATTTCGGACTAGAACACTGCACGGGCCGGAATTCGTAGGCCCGGTCCGAGCCCCGCCCGGTAGACGACACTGCCTGAGCCCGGCTCTGAGCCTCGACAGACTCATGAACTTGAGCCCGAAAAAGTTTGCATGCTTTAACCTATAAACGGTCTAAGCTGTGAATGCTGCAGAATATCACTGGGGACGAGAACTTGTCGATCCATCTATCGCGGCTTTTATTCTCGGCCCCATCATTACCTGTAATGGGAAATGAAAAATAAAATGTTTATTATTACTATTATTACCTGGAAAAAAATAAAGTGCGCGCTCTCCACTATGCTGGTGGAGTCCACGCGTTTTCTTTTATTCACTTGAAGGCCTTCCAAGCGCAAGACGTGTTTTTTTACCTTTTTTAAAATATAAAATTGGGCTGTGGGGATATTTATACAGCGTGTAGTTGGTCAGCCATTTTTACATTTGCGACGAGTCACTCGCTGTAGATGAGCAATTTAGCCAGTGCAGTACAACCGCTAGCCTGGGCGTCTTTAACGTGCACCACGCAGTAGTGATACACGACCGCACGCCGGTACGATGCTCATCCAGATCGAAACGGGCAGGGGGTGGGGCTCGAACCCAGGATCCCTGGGTTCTGGAGCGCGAGCTTTCGCCCACGCGCGTCGAGGCTGGGTGTGCGCTTTAGCCCACTCGGCCACCGATCCCCCTTACTTTTTTAAGTGGCGCAGTAGTGAGTTTGCACATCGCTTTGTTTGTTTTCATTGAACCTAAAAGATAAATGAGCACACTTTTTGTTATCAACAATTTAGAATTTGCTGCGCACAACTGCCCAAGCACTGCCCGGGCTGGCACGGCCCAAAAAAACTTTTTGTTAAAGCCCGAGCACGACCCAGGCCCGAGAAAATGCTTACTACCCTGTCTGAGCCTGGCCCACGGGCTGGGCCGGGCTGGGTTCGGGCCTTCTGGCTGGCCCAGGCCAGTGCAGTGCTCTATTTCGGACGTCCCGTTCTTCAGCACCACACAGAAAAAAAAAAAAAAAGCCCAGTCAGCGTGCCATAAGTAGTGCGAGGCCCAATCAGGTGAGCTTGTACTACCCAAAATGAGGGCGCCACAGTATGTTCAAAGATTGAGAGCGGAGGACCCATGTGCTTTTGCAGCGTACTCTCGCGGAGCTTCGGCGTGTTTCCAGCTTGAAGAGGGTCGGGGACAGGGTAGAAGATAGCCAGGTGGAGAGACTAGAGCCTATAGGCGTCCTGCGCTGAAGCTTTGAACAATCTCTGGCGTTCTCATTTTAGATATTATAATATCTAAAATGAGGAAGCCAGAGACAAGCTCAGATAATTGGACCTCGCACTACCTGTAAAGCCTTCTCCGAACTTTTTTTTTTATGTATATATCAGTTGAAGGACGAAAAAACACCTTTGGACTTCTGAAATCAGTTAGATTCAACTCCGTAAGACAATCGAAAGTGGAAAATTCGTGTCACCACCGCTAGAGGTACACGTGTCTGTTCTGTGGATGGTGACGTCAAAACATCTGGCATCCCAAAGCTTTTTTTTTCTTTTTTTTTTACTTTTTTATTTGGGAACGCGTGAAACGGCGTCTCTTGGCTCACGCTCCTAGCGTCCTAGCTTCGACATGTGCTTCAAAGGCGTTTGAATTCTTGCTTTTTTGTTTTGTTTATTTTCTTCGTGATCGCGTTTCCAACCAAGGCTGGCACGCTTCAGTGTGAGGTTTTGAGACACTCATGTTTGTGCAACCATAGCCTCTTATATACTGACAAAGCCTGGCAGATCGCCCCAAGAAGCGGCCGCCGAAATGGAAAAGGTGGAGCGGCAGACAACGGATGAGAGAAGATATCACGTGGCTGGCGCCCCGCTGCGGCGAGACGCCAAAACACAGGCTGCGGCGCGACGCCGAAACCGACTCCGGACCGAAACAAGTGTGTGTCGGGTCCTCGGGCTGCGCTGTGCGCTGTATCCAGTTGCCGAGAAATGGCCCTTTAATGCTCTGTGCTACCAGACTGACCAAATCTGCGACCGGGTACTCCCAGCTGACGACGAACTGCCGGCTCTGTGTATATGCTAGGCTATGTGCTATCTAAGCACAATCCTGTACTGCGTCCAGCTAAGGTCCTGACGACCCGGTGCTACAATCGCGAGCTGTAGCTCCAGAACAGTGCTGCAACTGCCGACGCGCGTGCTTGGCTGAGTATACGAAAACCCGGAGCTCGCGCTGTAGCTTAGGCTGCGTCTGGATCCGAAGCTGGAACAAGTATAACAAGTTCATTTTCGCAGCGCCTTTTGGGCAATATAAGAAGCCTATTGGGAGACCTGATGGTGTCCACGCTTCAGGAAGGTTCGTGGTACTCCACATAAATGGCGCCATGCAAACAAGAAGCGAAAAACAAAATATCCTCATTTATTTTGCCGGCAACGCGACCCACTGGAAATGTATTTCGTTAACTGTGCATGAATCACGAAGTTTAACCAAGCATATTAATATTATATTTCACATATAGGTTTTGTTTCATTTTCATTACACCCTGTAATACACCGGGCATATTTTTTATGAGTAATAATACTATTATTTTTTCATTGAGCGGCTTAACATGTTTGAACTAGGTAGAGAACCGCGTTAAAAACCGAAGAGACTAATTACCTCAGAAAGTTTAAAATATTCAAAGTTATTAGCATATTAGGTTTTCGATTGCGCAGTCGAAAAATCTAAATAGTAGCCGCGTAGCCTATTTGCTCCTAAATTCAGCTTCCTGACACTTTACCGCATATTATTCAACACACCATCAAAATATTCTTCACAATAAATGTGCAAACCATCACACCATCGTAATTTTAATGCTTCATTGATCGATTCGAATTTCTCTAGCCACACCATCAAAATAGTCTTTCATGCTAAATTTCTGAATCCCACGCCCTGTAATTATATATCATAGCTACAAATCAATTCCACCCTATTCTACACCTCCAAGATTGTCTCACTAATCCGTAATATAGTCAGATTTCTAACTAGAATTTTCAATCAAAATATTCTGATTATGAATACACACACACACACAAGACATTACAAACTAATTAGAAAAAAAATAAGTATCTCGTTAATAAAATACATTCTACATAAAGATATCTGTAAATATGAATATCCAAACATATATATACAAAATAGTTGTTCAGTGTCTATTTTATAATATTGATATTTCGCAGCTAAGAACATCCAACTCAAGAACCAGAAAACCTACAAAAAAAAATGGGCAAAAAGTTTAAGAAACAAGAATTAACGAGTCCAAAAAATATACATGTTAGGCAGAAAAACAATAAATGCCCCGCGGTTATTGCAGACTCGTTCCGGTGGGTGGTTACGCTTCTCCCTTCCTTGAATTAGCATTCATTACAACAAAAATTCAATATCGCTTAATATTTTTTATATTAATCAATTTAATTTAATAATTCGGCTTGAAACTTGCTTATGCACCTCGTGTGCGCACAGGATGGAAAGAACTTCGTCTCTAATTTTTTGAACTCTTCCACTCAGAGTAGACCGATCTCACCAGCCAGTTTGACTACGCTATCGTTGCCACAATGCATCGAGGGAAAACCTCGCTGGAGGTCTGCGTGTGCAGAGCACGAGAAGGCACAGGATTCGCACCGTCGCCAGCTGCCTTCTGAGACTAACATTATGAAGCCTACGCATGCGAACGCTTGGTGAGATCGGTCATTCGTCTACATTGAAGTTCAAATAATCATGGCGGCGAGCAGCGCGACAAATGAAGGCGAGCTGAAAAGTCAGCTGAGGCGTGTTGTGAACACTGATCGTTATTGTAGCAAACTGGATACAGATGGGGAACCCGTCGGTGGCACCACGGGCGGCCATTGCTTGACACCAGGCAATAGGGAGTATTCACTGGCGGACATAGCTGTGTGCGCGAATGCTGAGCGCGTGCTGATGGCGAGCTTCCACAATTATTTTGCAACGTGCATTCCGCACAATCAAGAGTGCCGGTCTTAGCAACCTATTGATGTGAGCTCGTTCTGAGCATGCGCTCTAAACAGCACCCAAAAATATGGCGTCTAGTGAATACTTCCTATACACTCTAGTCTATGGAAAAAACAAACAAACACAAAAGTAGGAACATTGAAGCTTGTAAACGGTGCTTGAAGGTGAGTATTTATGATGTCCTGTGATCATTGCATCGGGTGTTGGAAAATTGAATCAGTATTTGCCCAACGTTTAAACGCACATTAAAAGAAAAAACTAACGATTTAGCTTTTAGCAAAAAATTATTAATGAGTTTCAAATGAGTTTCTAATATATTTTTTTAAGAATACATTAGAAGCTCAATTGAAACTCGTTGATAATTTTTGTAAAGGAGAGCACCCACGGCTGAGCTGGCAAGCTTTGCTCTCGTAGTCAAGTAAACAAAGGAACTTGCCATCAATAAAACTGTCCTCTGGGAAAACCCAGAAGTTGATGAATGTCAAAAAAAAAAAAGTTCCATCTTGACAACGGCTTTTCGGGAATGAGCAAATTCCGCAAAACAGAGCCTTCGAGCTTGTCGTCTCTTAACCCAACTCTCCGCCACCGACTACGCGGGAACTCTGGGCATAGCCATGCTCGAGGTAACTCTTGTATAATCGAGCTGCACTGCATTTTTTTCCCCAGAGGAGTCCCTCTTGACCCCAAAACTATTTGTCAGTTTTAATGTTTGTACACAAGCCATGTGACAGGCTTCCCGAAAAAGCAGGCAAAACGTTTCAGTGCAGACAACAACTATATCTTACTATAGAAAAGGCAGAAAATGGCACTTTTTTCTCGTCTTTCCCATATCGTCCGATGCATTAGCTGGTGTCAAGTGATGGCTGCCGGTTGTGCCACTCGACCCCAGCAAGACCGGCCTCGATCCGCGATTCAGCCTACTACAATCAGTGGCCGCGAATGCGTCGACAGTGTCGATTCCACTCGGCCTACAGATGTGTTCGGCGATCTAGCTTATTAGCGGCGAGATGTTTTGTGGCGCCCTCCTGGGCGGTTCCCCGGACGTCATTACCTTGCGAACGACAAGTTCGATGGTGTTTTAAATAGCATGGTGGAAGTTTGAAATCATTGCGCTCTCAAAGGAACACTGCCAACACCGTCAAAATTAAAGTTCTCTCATTCCTCTTATTTCTGTCGATGATAAATCCTTTTCTGACGTCATAGTCAGCGTTCGGCCAATCGTGAAGGCCGACCACAAGCGACGCTTTTCCGGTCGCGCACGTCGCCAATAAGTTTCCGCTGTTTACGTGCAAGCGTAAAGTGTGAAGCGTTAGTTCGGACGGTGATTGCATAGTCAGCCGGGACAGCCGTCTCACTTTACTAGTGCGGTCACACTGTTCACATCACGACAGAGTCACCCAAACTCAACATCGCCCGCGTTAAATATCACCGCTTTCTCTTTCTTCGGGCCCTGACCCGACCGACAGTTCAGAAGAAACAGTAGCGGCCCATACCTCAAGAGTCTTGGCCGTACCCAGGTGCCAAAACACGGCGAGAAATGCCAATTTCATCCGCTCTACAGCCAAATACGACTGCACCAAAAATGGCCGTGTAAAAAAAGAGAAGAAAAGCTTATAGCAGACGTTTCGCAGACGTGTCCACATTGCTAGCCGCTCACTCAATTTGAAAAAATGCGTCAAGAGTAAAAAAAATTGTAATCGTCTGGTAATTTTATCTATCCAGGTTTTAGTAAATTATACTTTGAATTAAGGAATATTACTGACACGGTGCGTTCTCTCGCAGAGTTCTATACAAACCCGAGTTCATCGCCAATGGTAATGAAGATGATGATGATGATGATGACGACGACGATGATCCTGTGACGGTTCCCTTGTAACGGGCGAGCTCGAATATTTGCGCCGTATTGTATTGTATTCTATTGTATTCTGCGGCGCAATCTCTTTGAAACTATAGAGTCTAAGTTGGACACGCCTTCCGTATTCCGCCGCGCCATCTATCGTAAGGCGAAGCTACCTGCCGAGTGGAAGCCGCCAGGGGGACACAACCCGGTCGCACCACTGCGGCTGCTTTCAGTGGTCGTTTCCCCACCAACC
Source organism: Ixodes ricinus (assembly GCA_037355805.1). Classification (NCBI taxonomy): domain Eukaryota; kingdom Metazoa; phylum Arthropoda; class Arachnida; order Ixodida; family Ixodidae; genus Ixodes; species Ixodes ricinus. The sequence continues at coordinate 13,935 of JAZHYW010043284.1, forward strand.
TATCTCACATTCTAGTCCGGGATCGACCAAAGAGGGTATGCACTTGGGCTAGTTGGTGATCCATGTATAAGAGGGTAAAAGCGCTAAAAACAACGGACAAGTAAAAACAACGAACAACGACTAACAATGGCGTAATTCGCAGGCTTTAATTGTCCTCTAGATGTATACTGGTGCTCTGATAGCCCATAGCGTCCCCTGCGGTAAATCATAAGGTGAAGCAAAGCATACTACAAAGTTTGAACGGGACGTCATCGCACCATATCGGTGTTCATTCGGACTTGTTCTTCCCAAGAAGAACAAATACGGTTGTGCGAAATGCAAGCCGCAGTAGGTACTACTCGTGTATCAGCCAGGCCATCATAATGGCCGCTGATGTGAAGTCAATGCAAGCCCTGTATAACACTTGACGCGGAATGAAAAACCAAACAACTCGTTTCCTTTCTTGACTTTTTTTTTTTTTCGGCGCGTGCAGCGTACAACATTTTGCGGCACGCGAACATTCGCGAGGCTGTTTCACACAATCGGTAAAGCGCCCGAAGTTCCGAGGCCGCCGCGGGACCGAAACAGTCTTGCATCAGTAACCGTTGCGTGACCGGAGCGCATCGCGAGAGATACCCAATGCGTTTTCGAATGTAATTGAACCGCCTTCCTCCTTTCCCAATAGAGGAGGAGTAAGGAGAGGGGGTGGAAAAAAGGAGAGGAGTGTTTTGAGCGGAGAGTAGAAAGAGAGCTGCGGGCGTATGGGGAGATGACAAATGGGGCTCTTTAGGCGCAGAGCGGTCGACTTTCTCCCCCTTTCTTTGATGGAGTGAAGTCGCTTTGCACACCCTCCGATGACCGCCGAGGGAAGAAATTCCGAAAGTGAATTAGGAGAGGCTTCGTTCCCCGCAAGTTCAGAGGCACGCTCGAGAGTGGGTGCTCGGTTTCCGAGCTGTCGCTTTTAAATGGGCATATTGGGCCCCGCGGAAGCGGAGCCGCCCGACAAGTTGCCGTTGCCTTTGACGAATCGTCTGGCTTTTCTCGGAGTAGAAAGGGTTCGTCGCGCACGCTCCTGTGTTTGGGGAGCAGGTGTTTGATAGGGGTAACGTTAAGAAACTTCCGCAATCATAATAGCTTTCCTTGCAAAGTGATGGGCCCTTTGTTGATTGACATGTTTTGTTGACACGAACGGGCCTTAATTGACTCATCCATATAGAAGCGTTTGATTACTTTTTTTTTTGCGTTACGTTATAAGTTACGGAGACATTCGTGCTCTGTATGTCGCATGAAAGATGAGTCCTTGAATTGTTTTGCACGCTTTTTACAAAGCACAGCTGTTTCTATGACTCTCGACATAAGCTGACGTAGGGTCCCTTATTGAGACAACGCATCGTTAGAAAACCATATATTGCCGCGTGCAGAATCGAGGAAATGGTTTCTTCGTTCATCTAGAAGATTTGCGTATACTCTTAACCTGAGCATAAAAGATGATGAGGCCAGACTGATGCCTAGTCACTCTCGCCCCATCTCTTTTGAATATTCGAGATGACGAACATAGTAGATGAAGAGCCGTGCGCCGTATTGCCGAATCGTTATACCGATTCTCTCTCGCAATAGCCAGCTGATACGCCGAAGCACCGTTGCTGCTTCGCTCGACGTGTGTTCTTTTTTCGTTTTCTGGCAGAAATTCGACCCGATTAAATCTTTAGTTCATTCCGTTTTCTCCTGCCTCATCGTCCGTCATTCGTGGCAACATTGAATCGTCAAGGAGAAAAACAAATCGTCAAGAAGACGATTCGCTTTTAGTTTTCTTCCTGGTCATAGAAATATCAGCTTTTTGTTTTCTTTACTTAGGTGTTTTCTTTTAGCAACCTAGAGTAGTGAAATTTGAGTACGTTAAATGCACCGCCTACGAGACAACTTCATGAAAAGTTTAATTACATTCCGTTCACTGGCGAATTTGTTTGCGCTTCGATAGGGCTCAGAACTACCCTGTAGAGTCGCGTCTTCTTTGAGAACCCCCGGCACGCAAGCGGGGATAGTCGAACTCGATGCGATGCATTGACGTCACGTCGCTAGATTCCGGGAAATAATAACCTGGGGATTCTGGAGTCCGGCTCGCCGTGTCCCCGTGCCAGGAAAGAAGAAATATTCGAGCCGAAATTCCGATGGCACAACGGGCCGCATTCCGTACCGTATATTGAGGGACGGTGGAAGTGGGCAGAACGGTGAACGAACTCATCGAGACTGAATATTTCCTGGAATTCGGAGACGGCGACAGCGACTTGTTGTGTTTTCATCGAAGTGTTCCCGGAATCCGCTAAGATGCTGGAACAGTGACTTATCGAATGAACGACCGTTGCCTGTCTCGATCTGTATGACCACTGTAACGGCGCGCGCTCCTTTATCACTACCTCGTGATGCATGTTAAAGACCCTAGGTTAGCAGTCCTACAGCACTGTCTGAAGTTGTGAAATACAGCGGACACATCAAGAGACCCTTCGAGTAGGCTATGTTCCCGGACTCTTAATACTGATAAAATATATCGCTAACTATTTCATGAATGTCACCTCCTTTACATACTATAGGTCCCACCTGGCGTATCTAGAAAACCTAACGTATATGAAATGCAAAAAAAAAAATTATATATTATCACGAATATTTTTTTGTGTTCAGTTGTTTTTTACGTTTCGGCTGTAGAGGTCTGTACTGGCCTGTACGGTGACTGTTGGCCTGGAGCGCTGAGTGTAATGCGTAAAAACGTCGGAGGGACAAATAGAGAGTGAAACAGAAAAGCCGAGCTCGCGATAGAAACTCTCGACGATTGAGGCAAACCTACGCCACTCGTAACAACGGCCAAAACTGGCTTGCGACAAGTCCCTTTCGCAAATAGGCCTATCCCAGCACCTAACCGCCTCTAATTAATCACACGTGGCGAAAGAAGAACGGCTGCTGACGACGCGAGACCAGAAAATTTCTCGCCGTCTTCCAAAAGAGGCGACCATCTTTCTTTTCCAGCTGAGCACGCACTTCTCCCAAAAGAGGACACGCGCGCCGTTCGTCCATTGCAGACTGGTCTTAATTTGTCGCCCGACGTTGTTTGCCGGCGGAGAAGGTGGCGAGCGCCGATATCCGCCGCCGAATGCGTATATAGTCCTCGTCGGCCAATTAGACCGCCACTTGATCCTCGTTAGCTGCCCTCCTCCCCCAACTCCCATTCAAGACACCCCCGTCCTCTGTCCGCGCATTACCGCCCCTCGCCACTTCCGAATCTCTTAATTGCTTCCCGGCACTCCTCTCCCATCTTCCCTCTCTCTCCACTTCGATTTTGTCTCAGCTTTCGGACCTGGGCACGGTGAAAAAAAAATGAAAGAGGTGTTTGAAAAACGCCAGCCGAGGCGGCAGCCAAGCGAGCGCTCGGGTGATACCACCAAGAAGATAAGGCCTGCGTCTTATCCCCCACAAAACGCCGTGACGTCAGGAGGGACGCGTCCACCGCTTGGCGGCGCATCTCGTTGAACTTTGGCGTGTTTGCCGCATCTGACGGGTCGGGGCTCCACGAACGATGACGTCATTGAGCAGGCCTTGTTTTCTAGCTGCTATTGGATCGGGGTTTCGCGCCTATCCTGGCCGGGGAACTATTGGTTTAGGGGCCTACGCGCAGGTGCGGTGGCGCGTCGCGCGGAGTTCTATTGCGCGGTCTTCATCCATACCGAGCTAAGGGTAAAGACACTTGCACACGATCCGTACGCTTTCGCCTCCCCTTGCAGCTTGTATTGAAAACGCGGCAATGGAAGCGTTTTCAACTATAGGCACGCTAGCCGATGTTTTCTTCTTTGAACAAAGCCCGCAGCACCTATGGTCGCGGGCACTTTTTTTATGGACATTGATTTGGCGAATATCTCTCCCGCCTCCATTTGGCATGCAGCCAACTGAAATGACAAATTATACTTGCGTGCTTATAGGTCGGGTCAATCGGTTGAAATGCAGCCTATTGTGTACGGCTTTCAGCGCTTTCTAGTGTCCCCAAATGGGCGCAGTTCTTTTCTTTTTTCACTTCCCGTTTTTTTTTACATTTATGATCAGGTGGCCTTCTTTTCTACCTCTCCATTTTCTAACGAGAATCCACGAATGAGCCAAAAATGATTCTTTCGATGCCCCATTTCTTAAGGTTGAACCTTGAAGCTATCAGCCTGAAAGTAGTGGAGGTGAAAAGAGAGGCCGGCATCTCAACTCAACCAGTCTATGTGGTGCACTGAATCAATGGAATATCCTATGCGAATGCACTTTTTTTTTTCTTTAGAAAAGTTCGTCCTAATTTTTTTTTCAAACATTTTTTTTGCTATTTTCTTTTCTTTCTTTGTCGCATCCCTGTTTCCCAATCGGAGCTCGGAACCAGTATTCCCGTATTCCCCAGGCCGTCGTTAGCGGCTGCAGTTCGTGGTCGCACCAAGGATCACGCTCTCCCGTCTTGCAAAAGCAGATTCTGCCGAGCCCTCCCCGCAAGCAAGGCTCCCTCATTCGTCCTCCGGCGCCACCTTGCGACATTCCTGGCGTGAGCCCGGCGCCGGAGTCGCGCGAAAACGAAAGACACGCCGAACATGGTCCCGGGGTCTCAGATCGCAGGAGCTCCGACACCGGAAATCCATTTGCGGGGAGAAAGGAGAAGGGCGAGGAGACCACCTCGGGCCGATCGGAGCGCCACCGGAAGTTGGGGCGGTGATTAGCACCAGGGGGCGTCCGAGGCGACTGGGATGGGCGCTGTGCACGCGGATCGCTTCTTTGTCTGCCGTTTGTTTACTCAGAGGATCGCTTGTGTATGTTATTCTTTTCCTTATCAGTATCCTCGGGTGGATCGATTCGGATATGTGTACAGCACGCGTTAGGAGTCATTAACTTCTTTAATCAGTAATTTGAATGGATTTGTCTTTGTTGGTTGAGAGGCTTCAAATATGTGGTCTTATACTGAAGTACGTTAAATAGGTAGCAATTCTTACTACTGACATGTGTATTTTAAGGTACCAGAATTCTTCTAAGGACTTTCGTTAGGGTATTTTTAGTCATGGAGCCAAGCTAGAGGCCTTTTCGGCCATGGAGCGACAAATGCCATCCTTGTGCACGGCTGGAAACCGAAGCTAGGCCACCGAAGCGCGCCCGTGACGTTGAGGTGCTCATTCTTAGCTTGCGTCGCACTGTTGACGTCAACTGCGGCGCGGGCACGTGGATTGCGGAGCAGGCAAAAGAGGAGAGGTATCGACATCACGGGCGCACTTCGCCGGTTCATTTTCGGTTTCGAGTCGTGTACAAGGACGTCATTTATCGCTACGTCGCGCTCATTACGATTTTTCAAATCAACATTTTACGTTACGGCTAGACTGTAACGAGATCTATCGTCAATTATGGGTCAGGTTTCGCAGTGGACCAGGTATGTGTATAGTGGGACCCGTTAAGATTAGCAGGAAACGATACCCACTATATTTACCTGGGAATCGCTGCGTCATGGGCATACATAGGTAAATTACTGCGAAAATGTAATTTTAATTACAATTACAATTCCTTTTGCTTCAAAAGTAGTTTAACTACAATTACAATTACTACTACGTGAAAAGTAATTAATTACAATTACAAATTACTTTTAAAAAGTAATGCAATTACTTTACAATTACTTATTTCTGAGAGCGACCCGACTTGGGCAATACAACTTTAAACGAGTTGTATAAAATGCAACGTACTTGTTCATTCCTTGCCCCAATGTTTGAGGAGGCTTAAGCATCGCTGCATAAATGTCACGTATTGTACTTTCCTTTTATGAATTTTGTTAAATTCATGATAGAACTTTACGGTTTGGGGCAATAAAGTACTACGTTCTTATATTTTTAATAAATAATAATGAATTAGTTCATATGCTGGAAGACGCCAGATCGCTAAAGAAAAAATTGGGTTGACAGACTTTTGTTAGCCAGGCAAATAAAAATGTGGCAATTAGTCATATATGAATATTTTACAAGTGTTAACAGAAAATAAAATCCACACGCGCTAATACGACCGCATTCCCATAAAAACATCATGGTATTGTAAATTATTTACATTGAGTTGAAATTATTAGGTCTCAGAAATATATAAGAACCGAATCGGGGCTCCCGAATCATTGGTGACAATATTCACAGGTGCGAGGTCAGTCTCCAAAATGCTTATGCAAATAATATCCGAAGTAAAACCAACAGGAAATAAACTTGAAAATAATACAAAGATACAAATATGCGACAGTACTGGAAGAGAAACGTCAAAAACTGGCAAAAAAAAACGAAAAATAACTTCATAGACAATTAAAATTCCCAACCTCGGCTGAAAGCTGAAGCTCAATTCTTTTCTTTCGATATTTTGGCATGTTTACGCTATTGTTTTCTGCTCGCACTGCAGACGGCGCTACATGGCGCCGTTGAGGTAGGCTCCAAAGAGGATTGTCTCTCAGCCCGCAGTGTAAGCAACAAAACAACAAACAATGCGACGCTATTTATGTTGTGCCTGTGTGTGAGTGCGTGTCTTTGTGCGAGTGTTTCACCGAGAGCTAGGCCGCTTGTGCGAGCGCTGAGGCTTTCAGAGATGTTCCGTCGGCGCCGCAAAGTTTTGCAAAAGTAATTGTAATTGTGCCTGAAATTTTGCAATTACTGATGCTAGAAAGTAATTAAATTACAATTACAATTACTTTTAGCCGAAAGTAATTAATTACAATTACAAATTACCAAGAAAAGTAATTAGATTACAGTAATTCAATTACTGTAATTGAATTACTACGCAAGTATGGTCATGTAAAAATGTGACATTACGTGTCACTGAGTCATCACGCGAAGAGTTTCCCCATGAATATAGCGGGTAAACTGTGACGTCATTAGACGTCGCACGAGGTGACGTCACCTGACACTGTGAGCTCACGTAAACCGTTTATCCGTTAAATGTAGCTGTAAAGTTGTGAGGTCACATGACGTCACATTTACATGTGGCTCCACACGACGCTGCACGAATATGTGACGTCACAGACATATGTGACGTATGAGTGTGACATGACGTCACAACTTCACCTCTAAATTTAGCGGGAACCGTTTTCTCCCTACATTCAGTGGGGAAATCGTAACGCCACGTGACAAACATTTGTTGCACTTCCGCCAAATTCTGAATGATGGCGGAGAATTGATTGTGTCTGCTATCGGCTCTCGCCCCAGTTCATTTGCGGGACAGCGCAAGAAACCGGATATTTTTGTCTGCGAAGAAGTTGTGCAGGATTTGGATGGGGTCATCGAGCCTTATATATGTATATATATATATACATATATATATCTTTTTCGCCGTCAGTGTCAGCAAGGGCGTCAACAAAGAGGGCGGTTCGTTTGTTTATTGATCCTCCGCCGAAAAGGACCAACTGCTGGTTTCTCTCGCGCGTGCGAGACAGAGCAACGCGACGGTTGTTTGTTGATACGACCGACCGAGAGAGCTGTAGGGCACAGGCACCCACGGTGCCAGTTTCTTTCGCTTCGGCTGAATAACACGAGACAGAATGAACGGGAATGCCAACCCCCTGCAAGTAGGTTCGCATTGACGCGGTTGAGTGCACTACAATAGAAGAACGGTTACGAAAGCCTACACTTTGTCGAGGTGCTTGGCATGAACAACTTACATACAAAACGATTCTAACGCAATATTTCGTGTCCTCGTAAATAAAAAAAATGGCGTTATGTGCACGAAGACTCCGAAAGAAAACTGTATACTCGTACTAAACTTTTTTGTGGATATCGACGATGAGATGTTTCCGTGGCTCTGCCTTGTGGTCTCTTTCTGTGAATATCACGTCCTGTGTTATTGATTTCCAGTGACAATTTTGGCAATGTGTGCAAATACTAAAAGCACGGTGGAAGCTTGTACTCATCATGTCTATAAATCAGCGTGGTCCAAATTGACCATCTGACCTCCTTCCTACTTTCATTATTGAAAGCAAGATTCATCACATTTAAAACGTAATAGGCTAGGATTACTGTAATGCGATCGTAGCGCATTGAACTGAGCAATGACCAATGACACACACCTTGTCTCTCTACTTCTTCCTCTTCTACCCATCTGCTACCAATCAAAATAGTCAAATCACGATTCAATACTTTGGGGTCGCATCCTTGTAAACGCAGCAATGGTGAGCTTTTAACCAATCACCGAGGGGCGATTACAGCAACGCTTATGGTTGCGCACGCCGCCAATTAGCGGCGAGATGTTTGGGTGGCGCCGTCCTATGGTTACCTCTCGTTACGTCATTACCCTGTGAACACCAAGTTCGATGGTGTTTGTAATTAGCATGGTGAAAGCTGGAAATCCTTGCGCTTTTAAACCAATACTGCCAACACCGTCGAAATCGAAGTTCTTACATTCCTCTTATTTCCGTCGATGAGACATCCTTTGCTGACGTCAAAGTCAGCATTCGGCCAATCGTGGAGGGCCGACCACCGCGACACTTTCGATCGGTCACGTCACCAATACAGTCAAACGGGCGCTACGGGCGCTTGAGCGCATTGAAGGCCGATTCAAACTGTGCACGAGCACTCTCGAGCACTATTCGTCGTTTTTTTCCTCTCACGTTCAACGAGTACGCGCTATATTATTAGCGCAAAAGCGCGTTGTGATATCTGTTCACCGAAAATGCGTGATTCTAGAAAACGCGCAGTCATAACGACGGTGCAGTAAAAGGTGCACAGGCGAATCGACGACAGCGACGCATTTTGTCCATTCGTTCTGGCTCGTAATATTCTACATCAATATGTTTTATAGCGCAGGTCTTAGGCACCCGTTTCAGGGTTGAGCGGTGTCGGCGTAACCGCGCGTTGCATCATGGGACGTTTAACCTCTAAAGTTCGCGGGAAACTTTTTCTGCTAAATTTTCCCGCTAATCTTTCCGCCATATTTAGCGTTGAAAATTTCCCGCTAATTTTAGTGGGGAAATATTTCCGCTAAATTTAGCGGGAGACTTTTCCGCTAAGTTTAGCGGTGGGAGTTTCCCGCTAAAATTAGCGATAAAATTTTTTCCGCTATGTTTAGCGGTAAAAATTTACCGCTAAATTTCGCGAAAATATTTTCCCCTAAATTTGGTGGGAAACTTTTCCGGCTAAATTAATCTGAACTTTTAGCGAAAATTTTCCGCTAAATGGGAGGGGAGCAGGAGTGCAGGGTACGGAGGGGAGGTGGGGCATTCCTCTCCCTCCGTACCTCCCACTCCTCCTCCTCAAGAGATGGCTCTAATTGGGCATTACAGAGAATTGTAAACGTCTTTCATTTTTTTGGCCAAAATACTAACCCCTTATTGTCCAAGGTGAGACCCACCCTGCGGATCGAACTTCGGTCGGATCAAGCCGAGTACGTCATTTTCTGAACATCCGGCGTTTTGAAATTGTTGCTGTCAACCGAGCTAACGAGTGACCTAGTTCTACAACGTGGCCAGCATAAAGTCAGTCTGTTTGGTAGCGAGCCCCCATTGCTTAGGCGCCACGTCCCACTTAACCGACACACAGCAAACACTGATAACAGTAAACATAATTGTGTTGTGCGCACGTTTAGTTACCGGGACTTTTGCCAGCCGCAGTGGGTGTCCGTTGTCTCTGCTGTAGATGTTCAGCCAGTACAGTACTTTATAACGTGCAGGGGCACTAAACTCGTCAAAAACACAAAGTTGATGAGGTTCGCCCATTGTACTTCATCGAAACAAAATCGACGTCATTGTCACGAGGGATCATTCGGAAAGCTCCGTAAACTTAGGCCCCCACTTAGCGTTTGTTGAGTCTAAGCTCCGCAGAACGCCGGTAAGGTGCTCATCCAGGCGTTCTAAGTTGGACACTCGGCGAGAAAGTCGGCAGAGGTGGCCGACCACCGCGATTGGCTACTGCTGCCGCGCAGCGATAGGCCAGCACCAAGGTGAAGGGCGGTGGCCCTGGGCTTTAGAGGCTGTCGGTAGTCTCAACGAATTTAAAGCCCCAGGTCGGAACGGGCCGGGGTGGGGATTGAACCCCAAGATATATTGGTTCTGGAGCGTGAGTTCTCTCTCCCCATGCTCCGAGCTGTGCTGCGTTAACGTGTTTGGCCGCCGATTCCCCTGACATGTGGCATGTGACCTGTGAAATACAAAGTTATAAGAAAACTCCGTTTTTGTGAGAATCACAACTGATAAGAAATAGAAAGAGAGAGAGTGTGTGTGTGTTTGTGTGTGCCTTTACTAGCGGCAGTGAACCAAATTGCTCGTGTGGTCATAAAGCTAGTTGTATGTTGTTGGCAATACAAAAGTTGTCTTTTTTAACACTTAGAATAATAATATGTTCTGTCGCCTCTTTTGCGACTTCCGGCTTAGGGATTATTCGAGATAAACTCGACCGTTACGCAGCGACGATGTAGCAGAAGGTTCAAAGTTTCGAAACATGAACAATCCAGAAAACGATCTGTCCTTACACTAGCTAGCGCCATTGCGATGGCAACAAGCGTTTATCGATTTCCCCAGGAGTGCAGGTTAGACTATTTGTCTCTATACCCGAATATTCGAACTTCTTTTAGCACAGCACTGTACTGCTGTGATGACGGATTTATACACGAGACCATGCATTGGTATACCTCTAACAGCAGCGCGCCATTTCATTATCGATATTCTTTCTGGCCGCGGTATTGACGGGTGGACAATGAAAGTACCGTTCATTTATCTGTCATTTTTGTGGTATTTACGATCGAACGGCAATAGTTTTTGGTGATTGAAACGAATCAGTCGGTTTAAGGAATGGTTGATGGAGCTTTATGTCGAAACGTCGTGGTGACCAGGTATCGAGTTTTAGTTCTCAAAGCAATGTTTGGTCGTCGTGAGAGACGTAGTGTCGTAGAATAAGGTTTATTTTAATTTTCTTTTGGTTGCGTTCATGTTTAGGTGTAAGCCTTGTGTCGGACCTGTAAGAATTGTCATCTAACTTGAAGAACTCTAAAATCTATGCTCAGAAAATAGCTCTTCTAAATCCTGTCCGGCCGCGATCTCCTATTCAACCTACGAAGATAATGCTGGGCATCATTTTACTAATATTGCACGTTCTAAGCACAGTTTTTTGGGGACACAAATTAAGATTTTGTCTGGCAATTTAAGGCGCTAAAAACCCAAAGACGCCAATGTATATCCAAAATATGATATTCTTCCTCCGGAGTCTAAAAGTTTTGTCCCAAGATTGCCTGTACTACAAGCGATATGAATCAGTGGTTAAGAAGTATTACGAAAAGCCATCAGTAAAGGCTGAACGGATCCTTGTTTTGACGCCCCTGACACACCTGGGTCGTGTAGACATAAAATGCGAACGCGTTGGAACATTCCAGTTTTTTTCTACTGTAAGTGAACGCACTTGTACGTTTGTACGACGTGTCTCCCCCCCCCCTTACACACACAAATTAGTTTCTTTTTGTTTTTACCGAAAAATTAAATTGCACATTGTCGAACGCTTTTTGTCTGTCCTAATTGTGAGTTAGCGGACCAAACCAGTGGCGAAAATTTCAGAATTAACCAGTATCTCATTAATAAGTGATAAGTGATTTCCTGTCAATCTCAACGAGAAACTGGGTCCCGATTTTGCTAATTCTCGGTAACTGGAGCCGTTCAGCTCCATGGATTCGAAAGCTCCATCGGTCGCCGTTTCCCCAATGAAAATAAAATAAAAAAATTACGCTTATAACTGTTGATTAAGATAACGGTCAGTTCTGAAACTTTGGCATGTGTTTCGGACTGCTGGTGCCACATTTGGGTGGAAAAAGGGCGTTCGGCCATCCGTAGTTTATTTCTGTGTTAAGAGAAAAAAAACCTGTAAAAATTTTTTGGGACACCATGTAGATTTAGACGATGCATAGAAGTAGTAGGTGGCAGAAAAAATTGGGAAGTATAGGAACGTCTTGCAGAGCTTAAGAAAAATTGCGGTGGCTTAGCTCGGCTATGCCAGGATATACGTAGCATGAGCTTATGAGCACAAAATGAGAGGCGCTATCAAGCGGCTCCGGTGCAGCGTCAGACTTGGCTACTGCGCAACGGAGGCGGACAGCTGGGCACGCGGCGGCGCCAGTGCGTCTGCCGCGGCTATGACGTCACTCCCTGTAATGCGCAGACCGGAGAGGCGCGCGCGGTGGCGGCTCCGGCGCGTCCAGCTGTGCGCCATGTGACGTCACTGCTCCTCGCGCAAGCGCAGACCGGCGAGTGCGCGCGCGGCGGCAGGCGTCTCCGGCGCGCCAGCTGTGCGCCGTGGGACGTCACTGCTCCTCGCGCTTGCGCAGCACGGAGCACGGCTTATTATGCGAGCCACGCGAAACTGCTCAACCTCGGCCAGTGTAGCTCACGCTAGAAAAAAGCAGACGACACTTTTAGAGAGGCGTGGGCTATCATCCTTATGTTTCCTACAGTCAGTGACAGCATGAGATACTCGAGCCGTGTCGAGCCCGAAACATCTCATTACCGTTCGGCAGCCAATCATATTGCGGCATCAGCTGATACGAACGCCGAAGAGCAAATCACGATGCAAGAATCGCTCTTGTGGTAGTCCACGCCCTGACCCTGCAGACTGTCGCAATCCTGGTGGTTGGTTTTGGAAAGGACGGTGAAACGTGACGTGCGAACACAAGCGTGGCCGTGGTCGGGGCGTCCCAGCCCATGCCTGCTTTAGTTTCCATTGTCTGGTTCGTTACAGGGGCGTGAGCTACAGCCGGAGAGGCATCTGCCGCGTTTCTACTTGGCGATGTAGACCACCAGGATCGCGCGCGAACGGCAGCGTTCCACAGTTGTGACGTCACCGGCCAAAAATTGAACCAACTGAACGTGGAACCTCTCGAAATCGCTTTCCGGACAGCCGTAGTCTCCTCTATACTCACAAAGGCTGGCAGTTCAACGACGGAGCCATAGAGTGCCCGGTCGCAGATTTGGAGTGCGAGAATCTGGTAGCACAGAGCATCAAAGAGCCCTTTCTCGGGGAACCTGGATGTCAGCGCACAGCCTTTGCAGCGCCGAAGACCCGAAACACACTTGTTCGCTCAGGAGAAGTGTGTTTCGGCGTCTCGCCGCAGCGGGGCGCCAGTCACGTGGCTCTCTTCTCATCCGTTGTCTCCCGCTCCACCTTTTCCATTTCGGCGGCCGCTTCTCGTGGCGATCTGCCAGGCCTTGTCAGTATATAGGAGGCTATGGTACTTGCCAATGTAGAGCACCAGGATCGCGTGCGAACGGCAGCGTTCCACAGTTATGACGTCACCGGCCGAAAATTGAAGCGACGAAACATGGAACCTCTCGAAAGCGCATTCCGGACAACACGATTCTGCGTCCTTGCGAGGAGAGACGCATTTGCGTGCGCGTGCCGCTGGCTTGCGTGCGTTTTTCCCCGCGTGCGCTCTTGGCGGCGTCTCGCGAGGCGTCTGTTTGTGGGGCGGAATCGTTCACCGGTTGCGAAGGCACGTAACGCCGGTCCGGCACGTCCCAAACATTTGGCCCGGGCTAAGTGACGCCGCGCGCTTTGGGATAGCAGCGGCAATCTGCATCAGGGCGTCCCTCGCTCTCGATCTGTCCCCTTTCCACCGCTTTTCCCCGCCCACTGAGTCGCGACCTTAATCTGTGCCCAGGCAGTGGTGAAAGCATCGGGGCTCGCAAACGGAGAAGCGTTTAATTAAGTGGGAGCCGTCCGTGTGTTTACACCTCTCTGGTTAGAAAGGGAAAAATAAGAAGCTGAAAGGAGAAAGAAAAGGGAAAGAAGGTACGGGCGTCCGGATGAATGCATTATGCTGCCTCTTTCCTAATGAACTATTTTTTTTTGCCTCTAGAAAAAAGAGATGATTTTGGGCAGTCCGACTGTCATGTCATGAACTTGCGAAACGTATCCTATAAATACAAAGAATAAATAAAGAACGGAAAGAAAATCACGAAATACTCGAACATTATCATTGGTGGTTGAGATTTACGTTGGGACTGACTGAAGAGCAGTAAAACAGTGGGTATTAATGTTGAATAAAATAGTAGACGAGAACGCCGCGTCTGGTCGACTGCGAGCTGACACTTTCATCAACGGGACAACGCGATTTCGTTTTGAAACCACTCTATTTTTATAGAACGCAAGTAATTAGTGTCGCGTCCGATAAATTCTATAAACCCCAAAGAATATCTTCTGAGTCATGCTCATTACGAAGGGAGTGTGCTAGACGCGGTAGTTGTGCAAGGCGCTGGTCTTTCGGCGCCACAGCTGTTAAAGGGGCTATGCTGCTAATTTTCGTACTGCGCGAACACACCGCTGAGCACGGATCCCTGACGTTAATGACCTGGGAAATACGCGTTCGTTTTTCATCCCACGCAAATAGAAGTCCCAGAAACAAATCAAAGAAAAACCGAAGCTGCGTTCACCCACTCGACTCGCAGCCAGAACAAACCCGATCCAGCGCGACCTGGAATGAATTATATGCCGCAAATGTTGATCGTAGCCACGCGCTGGGGTTGGCCGGCGATTTAGGACACGCGCTGGGTTCCAGGCATTGCTTCGCCGAAGCTGGCTATTGTCGTCGTTGAAGCGATTGGACACCGGGCCACTTTACCCGAATGCTTCTCTGAGCTGGTAATTATCTAGAGCCCAAATCGAGCGGTCGCACTGTGCTCGGGTTCCAATCTATGAACCGCATTCGAATATCGTCGCGGAATTTCTCGCGATCCCCGCGTTGCGTCGTCAGAATTTGCAAAGAGATTGGGAATGAAAATGATCGCTTTTGTCCTTGAAGTACACCGCAACAAAGAGTTTCTGCAGCCAGTGGCGTTGCTTGCGCAGGTGTCGCTGAGTCCCGCAATGCCTGTACAGCTCGTGCAAAGTGAAAACAGTGTCCAGCTGAATATCGATTTCGCGACTCCTTTAGTTGCTGCAGTAGTCGTGAACTGCACGCTGTCATTTTGCGCACTACATGGCTACAGTTTCTCAAAAGCGGTTTGGTTTTACACGGTCAGCTGCGGGGAAGACGCACTTGGCCAGTACGTGGGCTATAGTAAAATATTGCGCATCTACTTTTAAAAAAGCCATTAAAATCCCGCGACATCTATCATACCATTTGAGAATAACTTCGCTGCCGCAATTTCAAGCTATAAATATTTATAAAAATGTTATTCACACGATAGCACAAAACAAGCGATTCCCAAATGTTTTTCACGTACAAAAAAAAAACTGGCCTAAAAAATATTTTTTAGTATATCATGTTAAGAATCCACTAGTTGTATTACTTTCAGCGCGAGCATTCTGCCTTTGATAACACTTCGTAACACGCGCAGTGAGGAGGTAGGAAACCAAATTTAAGCGCTCATTCTGCCTGAACAGATACTTGCGCCGATGCACCTAACTCTCAAAACACGAGTCTTCCGTTAGAAGAGGCACAAAGAAAACTAATTTTGAAACTAAATAAACGATCTTCCAATGTGCACCTGGTAGGTTGTCTTGCGGAGCCTATCTTGGGAGAGTAGTCTAGCAACGTTGTGGAATCTGCTACTGCATGTCGTGACGTAGCAGATTCCTCTGCTTACAGCGCCCGCTCTTCGAAGCATTTTCAACGGTTTCCTGCTTAGCTTTCCTTCTCAACTCACGAAATCGCGAGGTGAACCAAGCAGTCCAAGAAGACAGAAGGGTGGACATCCTCCTCTTTCTCCCGACACATCGTTTGTGCACAGCCGGATGCAGCCATTTCTCCCCTAGAAGATTAGCCAGTCGCTCAAAACTCGGACAAAAGTTGCTTTCCCCACCCCGTTCAGCCCTAAGCTGGCAGTGCTGTGGAAGCTACGTGCTTCTTGGGCCAGCCACACGCTCGTCACCCCACGGGCACTTCGAACGGCTCGGTTGTAACGCGCTGACGCTATTGACACCACCACAACGCTGACAACGCCACCAAGGGCAAAGCTCATAGTCCCGCCAGCCTTGCTACGTCACGAATGCGGGGAAACTTTTCTTTCTGTTTTTGTTTGCGCCGGATATCCCATGACGCATCGCGCCCTCCGTTCGCTTCTCTTCGAGCGCTCGCTCGAGTGCACCGTTTGGAACGAAAAATATAGCCAATCGTTCAAAATACAAACGTGCGATTATGAATTACGGTTTATTATACGTCATGCTTGACCCATGTTTCAGACGAGAAATTTAGAAATTTCGAATTTTGCGGTTCAATGATATTCACTTAACCCGACAGAAGAAACGACGCCTGCTGGATGCGGACCTTCTACTGACTTCTTAACATGTCCTCAACTATAGTGTGACAAATAGAAAATTTTTATTTAGGGTAGTAAGGTAGCAGTAAATTTTGGTACCTTCTCTGCTTGAGTAAAATGCAGAAAAACGCCGACGTCTTTCGTGCGCAAACATTGAGGGGCAGTATACAGACGGACTGCGCAATATGGACAATGTAAACACGACTTTATTTTAAGTTTTGTTTTTACATTTTACAGTAATGGATATCACCTTTTGCTATCTCAGTCTGTGCCATCGACGAGTATGTTTCACCTCTTTTTGAATAGTGTCCACGAGAGCCTTTCAGTTTACAGAAACATAACCAGAGAAGAGAGAAAATCACCTGGCTTTGTCGGTTTTACAACTCGCACTTTATAAGTGGACAACAATTGTGGAATTTAGTAGAGCCTCGGTTTCAATAAAGCGTAGGTAGTGAAGAAGCGGTCTAAAAAGGCGGAAGTGTTAAATGTTTACGAGGGAGAGCTTTGCTTCCACAGTTTCAAGGGGAGCCACGCTGGGCGGTGGCGAGACGCCGAAAGTTAATTGGGCTAATTTATATACTCTGAACGGTGGCCATTAGGAAGTCCTTTGGGTAAACTTAACGAGGACGCGGCCTTGATGATGCGCTTTTTGTGGGGGGAAGGAGGGGAGGGTGAGGGGAGGGACGGGGTTGGGAGAGGAGAGGCACGATGAAAACGGGTGAGGAAGAGGAGTAGAGGAAAGGGAACGTAGATGATACAAGCGGGTATGATGAACAAATGGGCAAAAATAACACTCGTGTCGAAAAAAAATAATTAGTAAAAAGGGACACGAGAAGAAAGCAATAAAAAGCTAGAAAAAGTTAGTAAAACAAACATAATTTCCAGAAAACGGCGAGGAGTACAGAGCGCGACAAAGCTATTACGAATTAAAGATAAACCATATATTGTTTTCTGCATACATCTTAGAATTGAATGCAGACATCTATACGTTTACACGTTAGTGAACTAGACGAACTATATATCCTTACGCGTTAATCACTCAAAAAGTTAGTTAGTATGTACATTAGCCGTTAATGGAACTCACTCAAACGGAACGCGTAACATGAGCTTGAAACTAACGTGTTATTTTTTCGTTACTAAGAGTGCGTCGTTTTTATCAAGCAGTAGCCACTTTCAATGTGTGCCATCATTAATACTCCTTCGATTTTTAACGCGTTAATTCAAGGATAACTGTGGCTATACCGATATACCGCGTGTTGGACATCTCCTTATGGTCTGTCTAGCCCTTTCTTGTGCCAACTGCACGTGCGAGCTAGGGGGAGAACTAAGTTGTGTACTTGTACGCGTTCCCCTCCAGAAGTAACTCAATGCCGTTGCTCATTTCATAAAAAAGGGACAAACATACGTTACTCGTTTCTTCTCTTCGAAAGTAACTGGGTTGTTACTTCGCCACTGAAAAATTGTTTTTGTTAAGGATACGGTCCATTCGTCACATGTCGATTCGTCGTAGGGCAACTGGTAACAGGCCCGTTCTAATTTTATTATAATGAAATTAAAATCAAATTTAATTGCATCTCTACAAGCTGACCTTAACATTATTGCCGACCGGTGTAAAACGTGGAAAGTGACAATTAATTCTCCTGAAACGCAACTCCCCGTTTCCTTCACACATGTTCATGGTCCTGTCACTTCTACTTGTACAATCTGCAACCTTTCCATTACCAAGAGTTCGTCGTTACAAATATCACGGTGTTCACATAGCTAGCGATCTCGCATGGAACACTCATTATCAACTGTCTAACGCTAACCTCTCTTTTGTCTATCTTCGACGCAGTCTCAAACTGGCACCGTCACCAGTAAAACAGTTAGCATACAGTACACTTGTTGAGGTCCACGCTCGGATACACGTCATCCATTTGGTCTTCTTGGCAACATTCATTGATAACAAACATAGAAGAAGTTAAAAATCGCGCAATCAGATTCATATTTTTAGTCTACTCACGAGACGCCAGTATCACTTCACTAAGAATAAACTTTAACCTCGATCTATTTTCCTCCAGAAGAACATTATCACGCCTGTCTCTTTTTCACAAAATCTACTATCATAACAGTGACATCAGAACTTCATTGCTTTTTCCACACAATCGCATATTTCCTTGCATTGATAACGCCTGTAAGGTACGTCCGATCTTCGCTTCGTCTGTCTCGTTTCTTAACTCCACTTTGCCGTTAAAGGGGTACGGAAACAAAAAATTAAATATTCAAATTTCGTTCGGAAATGAGTCAAGCATGACGGATAATAACCGTAAATGATAATCGCACGTTTGTATTTTGAACGACTGGCTCTATTTTTCGTTCCAAACGGTGCACTCGAGCAAGCGCTCGAAGAAGCGAACGGAGGGCGCGATGCGTCATGGGATATCCGGCGCAAACAAAAACAGAAAGAAAAGATTCCCCGCATTCGTGACGTAGCAAGGCTGGCGGGATTTTGAGCTTTGCCCTTGGTGGCGTTGTCAGCGTTGTGGTGGTGTCAATAGCGTCAGCGCGTTACAACCGAGCCGTTCGAAGTGCCCGTGGGGTGACGAGCGTGTGGCTGGCCGTAACGTTGGGCTGGCAAGGAGCACGTAGCTTCCACAGCACTGTCAGCTTAGGGCTGAACGGGGTGGGAAAGCAACTTTTGTCCGAGTTTTGAGCGACTGGCTAATCTTCTAGGGGAGAATGGCTGCATCCGGCTGCACAAACGAGGGTCCAGAAAGAGGGGAGTCCACCCTTTCCGTCTTCTTGGACTGTTTGGTTCAATGCGCGATTTGTGAGTTGAGGAGGAAAGCTAAGAAGGAAAATGTTGAAATGCCAAAGAGCGGCGGTACATATACCTTGGAGCGGCGCTGCTCCGAAGGAATCTGCTACGTCACGACTACGTAGCAAGTTCCACAACGTTGCTAGATCACCTCCCAAATAGGCCCCGCATGCATCCACCAGGTGCACATTGAAAAATCGTTTATCTAGCTTTAAAATTAGTTTTCTTGTGCCTTTCAACGGAAGACTGGTGTTTTTGAGGTTAGGGTGCAACATGCGACACATTCAAGCTAGAAAATGAGCTCTGGAATTTCGTTTCCCTACCCCTTTAAAGTGCAACCCCACCCCTGGTTAGTGTGATTCCGAACCAACAGATGGCGGTGGGATCGCCTTCCAGGCCTGTACATCAATGCGAAAAATCGTGTGTGGTGGCGCTTCGATACAGTGGGGTATTTTTCTATATCCTGAATTTGACATCCCTGGTCCTCGCTTGTTTTTCTCTGCACAAGCTTTGTTTGAACGCGCATGGCTACGCCAGTTCTCGTGCAAGGGGGCCAGTTGCCTACGATCCGAGCTCACGTCTCCAGCAAATGTGGTCAGAACAAAACGCGAAAATCTTCCTGAGCCAAATGGCGAGACTCGTGCACAACAAAATAACTGATGCGTTGAAAAATATAAAATTGCCTGTGCGCCGTTAGCACTCCGCGGGGATTTCGGAGGCCAATTAAACATATTTCAATGTGTTCAGATTTATATTACGGGCCGGCCCTTTTTAGGTGCATGTGTTTGACTCTTTGTGGATTTCCAGGAAAACGTGATGACCTGATAGACTTGGGCTTCCACAATTCTAGCTTGAGGAATTAAACACCTCAAAAATCAAAACAAATTAACTATTTCTTGTGCTGTCAGGTGTCTCATTTAGGTAGCTGGGTGTTTATTTTGACCAAAACCACGAGTCTGAAAAACACGAAAAATTACACTAAGGTTTGGATATTGAGATTGGTAAACCCAAAGTAGGTCTGGTGCGGAGTCATGATAAACAAATGTCAAGGTTAAAACTTAACTAGCAGCAATAAATGATCACCATTAATTATAATACGAGTTCAGTGAAAAATGCAATGACTGGCCAGGCAAAGATTCTGGATCTGTGGGAAGCTTTTGCACAGAGTTTAAGCAATGTACCAGTTTTTCTTTGGTGATTTATTCGCGCCAGTAGTGGTGTGCAAACATGAAAATAGATGCAGACGGTTAGAGTTTGACGTTGTATAAAATATGGTGTAAGTACGCAAATGATACGCTGATTGAGAATGGAACAGCGCTACATTTTACACTAGCGTTGAGTGTATCGAAAGTTAAGAATGCATCGAAAGCTAAAGCTTGTACACACACGGTATTATTCCAGAAGTCAGACAGCTATAGTCTGTTTCATCATGAGTAAAAGTCGCATAATAAAAAATGTAGACAAAAGAAAAAGAAATAAGAACGCGAACAAGCGAACACATTAAAAATGCAATGAAATGGCGCATTTAAAATTAGTCGTTAGTTTTTTTAGAGAGCAGGGGTTTCGTAGGGCGGCATTATTACCCGTTGCAGATTATAAAAAGTGCAGTACAACTCTTAGCTCGGGGTTTTTAACGTGCATTACACAGTATATGTGATACACAAGCGCACGACGGTAGGATACAGATGGGCGACAGAACCCAAGGTCTCTGCTAAAGCCCCTTGATAAAGGTGTTTTTCACAAGTACCGCCAACCATTGTTATGGAAAAGCGCAAAACACGTGCCACGAGCGGGTGATCCGCGCTCTCAAGGGCAAGTCATTTTAGTGCTGTGCTCCTATTTGCCTCGAAGGGCCGCTCGAGACAGGGGCCTCGTGCACTGGCACATTTTACGTTACTTGAAAGACCAACGCCAACATATCGAGGGGCTTTAGTCGCTACAGGTTCTGCAGCGTGAGCGTGAGCTCCGTGCTTTGAACGGAGCTCGCACTCGCGCATTTCTCCACGCGCTCTGATCTGCGGTGCTACAACACACTTGGCCAACGATCCCCCACCGTACTTGGTTTAGCCTGCGAGCTAAATTAAATGCGTTACGCTTAGAGTATCGGCACCCCTTTCCCCGATATTGTTGTGGCCGCCACCGTGTTGGTGGTTAGTACAAATCAAACGCAACTGCCGATCGTCATGATTCAAAAGTGCGACTTCCTTAGCATTAGTTTTGGTGTTAGGAAGCTGACAGTTCGTGACAAAGCTTTGCTTTGTTACGAACTGTCTAAATATTTGTGGAGGACGGAAAAGCGTTTCCTGTGATTTCAGAAAAAGCTTCAGATAACTGATAGCCATCATTTTAACCACCAAGATTTGTATGAACCGAAGTTCTCTCGGAGAGAAACCTCACCGTACGGTTCCAATGGGTACCATCACACGTCTGAATTCCTGGAAATACTGAAGCTGACCAGCTGGCTGGGGAAGCACACAACCAAACCCCCAGCATTAAAAACCCAACAAATTGCAAGGGCTCGCTTTGTCTTGTCAGAGCCCACATCGAAAATCTTGCTCCGTCTAGCCAAACGACACACCAACCCTGCGTTACCAAAGGATTTCCCCCCACTAATAACACCCTCCTAATGCGACTACGAACGAATAGCGCGTTTACCAAATATTTTCTAAATAAAATCGGCATCATATACAGCCCTATTGGTACAACATGTGACGAAGAGGAAACTATTGAACACGTTGTCCTGCGTTGCGACATTTATGAAATACAGCGACATGAATTTCTCCAAGAACTATGTAAACTTGGCATTACGGCACCGAAAATAGATGACATATTATACCCGACTGGAACTACAGGCCGGCGTCGTGCACTTCAGCAACTGCTACTAAACTTCCTGGGCGCCGCCGGCCTGTCAGAGAGGCTGTGACAGAGTATACTTTCCAGCCAGAAAAGACAATCTTTGTCTTTGTTGGAGCAAGACGTGCCCATCTATGTGTGTGTGTGTGTGTGCGTGCGGGCGTGTACATATGTGTGTGCACAAGTGAGCGCGTGCCAGTGATTTACAACATCATCCATAGTCAGTCTTACTCCCTTTCCCCTCGCTCCCTTTAATTTTTTTTGTGAGAAACAGTTCTGCATCCCAGCAAGAACAACTTCTCCCCCCCCTTTTTTTTTTGCTGTACGACAACCCCCCCCCCTTCCTCCCCCCTAGCGCACATTAGCTCGGAGCATGTGGAGCGAAAGCTCGCGCTGTAGAACCCAGGATCCTGGGTTCAAGCCCGACAGCGGGCCGTTTCGATCTGGATGAGCATCGTACCGGCGTGCGGTCGTGGATAACTACTGCGTGATGCACGTTACAGACCCCAGACTAGCGGTTTTTCTGTACTGGCTAAATTTCTCATCTAAAGCGTGGAGACTCTTCGCCCGTTGAGACAGACCAAGTTTTAGGCTGTATAAATATACACAAAAACCAATTCTTCTCCAGCCCTTTGCGTTGGCTGCACTCTTAACTAAGGTAAAGAAAAGAAAATGTTCAGATCTTTGGGTTTTACAAGCCAAACCAACAAAAATCCCTTAACATGCCCCAATGAAACAAAAATTGAGGGTTTATTTTGACTAACTGGAGATCTATTGACGTGCAACCCAAAATCTCAGATTGTCTTCCGTCAGATTGCGGGCACCTTGACGAATATTTAAATCCGACAAATATGGATTCATGGGCCAGCGCGTTGACTCAGAGACACTGAGACGTTTTAATGTAGTGTTTTGTTTTAATATCATTGCCACCTTAGAGCCACCGAGGTGGTTTTTGAAACAAAATATTGTCGAACAATTCCGACAAGCGGTTTCATTGCGAAAATGATTTTTGCAAGTGATAAAAACATCAAATGTTTCCGCATACGTGGCGCCCATTTCATTTGGATCTTGGATCACGTCAGGCATGTGTACCGACGAACAATAGAACGCGCGCAAAAGCAGCTGTGGTGCACCCACAGCCTCGCGCTTGTTCTGAGATCTCTGACTCGCTCCCTGCGGGCATCCAGACATCTGGCACCCTGACATCTAGCGCTTTCTCTGTCTTTCACGTGGCGTTCCAAGCGGTACACGAAGGAAAATACACATCAAGCCATTCTTGAACACGTATCGCCATCTGTATTTTATAGTAAGAAACTTGAATTTGCCGTAACTAAATGGGAAAAATTTAAGGTTTAATAACATTTTTAACGTGTAATATATCAATATGGAAGTTCTGGAAAATGTAATATTGAAGGATGCTTCATAATTGAATGTCTCATAATTTTGATTAGTTGACGTGGTTCCGTTTTCATAGCACCATAAAATAATACAATTTTAAACTTTATTTCTTATCTCAAAATATACATTATCTGCACAGTTCGTTGCTTACACTTTAATTCATTATATCCAACCGAACGCTCACGTAAGATATCGTGGACAATGGGACCTTATAACTCGAGAAGTCATTTGTTCAATATTAGAGACGGTGGTCTATAAAAGCTAAATATCTAACTAACAACTAATAATAATCGTAAAATCAAGACATTAAAGTATTGCTGAAAAAGAGCTCTTTAATTTGACATTAACTTTATAAGTGTAGGATACATAGAAAGAAAGTTATAAACCGTCAAAAAAAGCACGAAACGTCATGCATGGTGGTGTTGCACCTTAACAATAAGGGACGGGAATAACTTGTCTAACAGTATTGTGATCGAGATATTCATACCTTCATATCGCAGCACAAGTTACCATTTGAAACTGCACTAATAGTTTTTTTTTGTTTTTTGTTTGTTTGAGTGCTGATTTTTGTTTTGTGATATGTCTTTATCTAACAGTGTTTCAACGCCTCCCTAACCCCTTGTCTAATGCCCATAGGGCCGCCAAACTTAATAAATATTGATGCTGATGATTAATTATATGCACACTTTTCAGTCATTAAAAACGTCTAAAACAAAACCAAATGCCCCCCTTACATTTTTCTTTCCAAGTGAAGAAACTATAATCAGAGCGTTTCACACGAATTCAAGCAAGAGAGACATAACCAAGGTCTATCGGCACCGACACCATAATGGCCGCCCTCGCCGGGCTTTGGCTTCTGCGACGTGCCGTGATCATTCCAGCGGCAGCTCTGGCTCCGAATTATACCGCTTCCGACAATATTTGCTGCCACGATTCTTTCTAGACACCTCCCCGAATCTTCGGCAATAGTAAGTGCTTCGATGACGCTGGCCATGGGCAGCGATACCCCGGACGCCGCCATCTTCACTTCTATCGGGGCGAACCCCAATCATTTAATAGAAGTAGACAGCTCAGTTGAACTCAATGATTGTTATCGGTTCAATAACAGTTGGCGCCGCCGTGTAACTCCGGCCTATCTCGATTAAGTCGACTTTCGTTTGAATGACATTTAAGAGCGTTAGTGTAATTAGGGTACACATTTTTCTATGCCAATGGCGGTTAGCATCTAGAATCTAATTCATCAAAGGGAGGCGTAAGAAAGTTACGGAGTTCTTCGCTGTACCGTTCTTTCTTTCTCTCTTCGTTCCAGTTCTAATAGTGTCAAGAAACTATCACCCTGCACGAGGTGATTACTTGAGTAAACCGCTTGAAAGTATTCACCACATTTTGTTTTCATCAGCTGTCTGGCGCGTGTGGAAGTCGAACGTTTCAAGGATTTCCATGACACCCTGAAATGCGTAGCGCAAAGAAGCTTATGTCTTGTCGCGCTGATATCAAACAGTGCGGCGGATCAAATGAATACTCAACCCAGCGATTTAGTCTACATAATAGAGAGTTTTAGTAGACCGTGTTCCCACCTCCGCTAACCCTCCACAGCGAAGAAACCGCCAATGCGCCTGCGCGCCGATGGCCTTGGCTGTAGAGTTCAGGGTAGAGGAGGGGCTTAGCGGAGGGGGAAACACGGTCTACTACAACTCCCTAATAAGTGGCGCACTTTCTTTCCACGAGCCAGCAGCCGCCGTTGTGCGCGAGCAGGCTCAACGAAATCGACGTCAAAGTCCACCCTTCGCGCTTAAGATGACAGTGAAATGTATGGGTTTCGTGCCAAAGGAGAATAAAGACAGGCTTTTCATCGCCACAAGTGAAAGCTACGTGCCTGTTAGACCAATTAATCGCTTACCTTTTACACCAGGCCCCACTGTGGAGATGAAAAGCTTGTCTTTACTCTCCTTTTCCCTGGGGACTATACATTTCACTTTCATCTTAAGCGTGAATGGGGGACTATGATGTCAATTTCGTTCCGTGTGCTCGCGCACACCGGCGGCTGCTGGCTCTTGCAAAGATCGTGCGCCACTTATCCTAGACACTGCAATGTTTGGTTCAGCATCCTTTTAACATCTCGAATGTTCAGGCTCCGCATCGGTGCCCGACTTCGAGGTCTTCTTTCGTCAGCTATCAAAAAGCAGCCATTAGCATGTACAGATAATATGCACTTAGGTGATGATAGTTATAGAGGTAGGCAGAATGAATTTCGTAAAGGGTCCATTAGTAGGTTGGGAATTGACAGGCGAATTCAATTATATATATATATTTGTTTTTACCACCGCTGTTTGCAATTCGAGCTCTAACGAGAGGCAACTAAAATAAAAAGACATATGCTAACGACGAGAACTGTTTCGACTCTGTCTCCATTGCAAAATCTAATTTAGAAGCTCAATTTTGTTTTAACCAGGTATTTTTCGATTAAATTACCCGACAGTACACTCTGATGTGTACTTTTTGACGGTCTAGAGTTTTCTTTTTTGTTTGCCTTGTTCGAAGAGCTTGGTTCCATAAATATTTGAGTAGGAACTCATCCGACTGAGTGATATAAAAAAATTAAAAAAAACGCGAATAACGATTTAGGAAAAAATTAAAAATAATTCCCGGCTGATTTAATTTATGAGGACCGCATTATCCGTGGGCTGAGATTGCGGCAAAAAGAATTTCAACGTTATATTTTTTCTTCTTGTTTATTTGTGTTCCTGTGTGCATTAAAAAATCTTCCAAAACAAACACACATTTGTATTCTCAATATTTGCGCGAATAATTGCGGGCGAAATTGCTTTCCATGTAGTTGTGGGCGACGGAACGGGGGTCTATAAATAGAAATGAATAAATTCCAGCATAAAATGAAACAGTTGCTAACTCGGAAAGCTAATCATCCATCATATTGGTTATCTTCTTTGAAATTTAATTATATCGTAAACACAGGTAAAAATGTGTGTGTGTATGTGTGTGTAATTGGGGCCGGGGGAAGGGGGGGGGGTAGTTTGCTAGACCCTTCTACCTTTTATTTGGTTGCAAATGGTAATGCAAAAAAATTTCAAAAAGAGAGTTGTGTTTTTTTTTAGAAAACGAAAACGAGCATTTTTATTTTATATTTATTTTAAAAAGCAACGGGCATATTAGTCAGTAGAAAGAAAATTTAAAAATTGAAACTAGTTACTTATTTTCATTTTAGAATGAAAAAAAGCCTGAATTCAGTAAGAATTAATGACTGGGAAATAATTATCGTCGCGTCCGCTGCCTACTCCGCAATGCACGCACTCCTTGTGTAAGCTATCGTAGAGGCAAGCATTTCGAGCAGACTGTACTCGTGCCCTACGAATGGTAGCCTATTCAAAGAAGACCTTACACGATGTTTACAATTTGATTAGGTTGTAGCATGAAAAAAGAAAAAAAGATGAGGTTTTTTCTAGCGAGAATCTGACTCCAGTTAAATTGTTATCCTTGCTTACGCGTTTCGCGGTTGTTTACTTTGTAATAAAACTTCCGAAATATTAGGACATGTTTCTAGCAACCCACATAGGAGGGCAGCCTTCACCATCTATTAAAGGCGAATAAACAAAAATTATATTGAGAGGGAAAAAGAGTAAGAGCCCAAGTTTTCTCTGGGTGAAAAGTGCTAGCAGGTAAAACAAAAATGAAAATGGCGGAAGTTAGAGTCACTAAAAACAAACGTTGCTCTACAAAACTTTTGTCTGTTCTGAACTTGAATACGCCTCATCAGTATGAGATGCAAACTTTGAATGTTTTATTAATATTTATAAATGAAAAAAGCGCAAAAAATACAAAGAAAAAACAAAGGACGCGTAAAAGAATTGCACGGACACAGCGCTGACTATCAAATGAAAGTTTAATCCCCAAGCGAACCAGGTTATAAACACCGGAAGCAGAAAGTAAAGAACCAGACAGGACACAAAAGTATAACCCGATAGACAAGACTTCTACTATGTCATATCTCTTTCACACTTGCTTGCCATTGTTCTCGATAAATAGGACTTCGCCATCTCCTAAGTGCACCGACGGTGCGCTGACAGATTTCCTTTCCCCTTTTGATAAAATAAAAAAGCCCATTCAATCTCTCTGGCGGTCTTATTTTTGTTATGGGCCAGGATCGTCAAGTCATTGAACAAAGGCGTACGTAGCCGCACCTACTGCAATGTACGGCAAAGTAGCCAGCGAGGGAGGAACGCAGAGCAAGGGAATGCTCCCACACCCTCACGTTCAAGCACCTCCAAGTTTGTTCAATGTATACCCTACCATATGTGAGGGGATCTGGTACACAAGCCCTAGTGCGCACGGGACAAAACAGGTCCGGTGGTTAACATCACAATGGAAATCACTGGTGCTCCCTCGGTTAACAGCAGGGCACAGTCGTGACAACTTGTGGGGTGCTGAAAACACCACTCGGGTGTTTGGAGAATGTGTGTTTCTTCCAAGCCGGTCGTGGTTTCGATGGTGCCGAACTACAGCGTGTTGGACGCAGTCGCTTGTCGCAAAGTGATGCTGTTGATTTATGTAGAACTCAGGTAAACTCCGCACTGATTACGTTTCGTCGTAAGGTACGTACGTCTTATTATTTAAGTCGACTTTTCTCAAAAAAGGCGACGTGGATCGAAACGTAGAAATGGGCGATCATGTTAGCTATGCGATCACGCTCTTTCAATATCATGACCATTCGTTTCCCGTGTGCCCTACCTGCTGTGTAGCGAGAGAGGCAGAGCACACCGAAGAAGCAGCGGTGCCGTCGGCGTCGGTGATTCGTCCATGCTGCGAAAATACTGAGCGTGCACGGTGCCTCGTTCCTCGTCCTGGCAGGTGAATGTTTATAAAGCCATGCGCGACGCCGTTGCTATAAACAAAGACAAAAACCAAAAGACGTATCGCGTCAGGCGAAACGCCTCGCTTGGCGGAAAAATTGGGTCGCGGGCCGATCCCGATTTTCCACCAGCGACGAGATTTTGCCACTCGACTCCAAATTCCGCTTGACGCCGGCGCGAATCCGCGCTCGAATCCGCAAGTGTAAACGCGCCATTAATCCGTGAAGCACATGAGAGCAAAAACCGCGTCGCATCTCGCCGTCGAGCGGCGTACATATAGCAACTGTCGGTGATATACTGGGACATGACTGCGGGGCATTTGGTCATGTCGTAGCATCAGTGGTGGCTTGGTTTCCCCGTTAAATCTGCTGATTGTTCACATCCAAATAACTGGTTCCCGGTTCCCTTAACAATAAACGAACATCGCTCGTGATGAGTGCCGGCCTTTCTCCTTTCGGTTCTTGATTAGTTTATTCCAGATCCACTAAATAATATACCCGTCAGAGTAAACACTCCAGCCGTACTGGTGGTTAGAATCAGTGTTACCAGTTATCTGAAGCTTTATATCAAAATGCGGGAAACGATTTTTTCGTCCTCCTGAAATGTTAAAGCAGTTCAGGACAGGGAAAACGACATCGCCTGAGCTTTTGACAGCGCATCTAAATCTTCAGCAAGTCGCATTATAGCGATCGCCATTAGAGTACTTTCGAAAATCCCGGCACGCAACACTGCGCGCGTTGCATGTATGGTAACTCTTTGGCCACGGAAAGGAGTGGCGTAGCTACCATCTAGATACCGTATACCGTGACTTCGTTTTCGATTGCCCATTTGACGAAGTAATCAATCTCAGCACTGAATGAAAATAAAGTCAACGCTCGCTCAATTGCATTGCACCCATTCATCTTTGTGATCGCCTCTGTTGAAACACGGACCTCCAGCGGTCATAAGGACCTTCCTAGACTTGGCGAGGAGAAGGACTGCCTCCGACAGCTTCCCATACACTTCTGGTGGCTTGGCTACCACTCCAGAATGTAGCATTACCCTTCCGGCTCACGGATCCTTTAAGAAGCTTGGAACATTGAGGAGACAGTGGAACAGGGTGATCGGTTCAGTCATAGCCTCCTTTATACTGATAATGCCTGACAAATTGTCAGTTGCCAGATATCACCAAGAGGATGCGCCGCTTCCCCATACAAGGCAGAAAACGTAAACGACGTGAACGAAGTGAACAAAGTGACAAACGTCACTAGAACAACTCGGTTGGGAAACTGCCATAGAGCCTGCTTTGAAAAATTGGGTCCGATCCGTACTCGAGAACCGAACTAAAGGCGATCGCAACGCCGCCATTTCTTCCGCAGCGGCCACTCCGGGAATTGCACGTCTGCACGCATCGGTTCAAGTCGAGTCGCGTAAGGGCCGGTGGCGCCATCTCGCATTGCCATTTCTCAGTAGCACTGTAAATGTTCGTTTCAAGGGTGAGTTTCCCAACTGAGTGTTGGATGGTAGATTCGGCTGGTCATTTTCCAGCCTCTTAAAGCAGTCTGACAAGCCGATGCCCAATCAGCTGGTTGACGTCGGGCGCTCTAAGTATATTTATTCGTCGGGTTCTTTTATGGCGCTCTCAGATTTTCGGATCGCGCCGTCCTCTGACTCGTAGCACTGTGAGGTGCTCTGACTTCGAAGTGGGCAGAGCCTGTTCATACTGAGAGAGTTTGGCCTTCTGAAGGAAATTTTGACAGCCTGGCAACCACACCGGCGAAATCTGACGGCCGGGGGATGAATACTTCCGTCCGCCATTTTGTGACTCTGACTCATAGGAACTCTGATGTGATTTTTCAGGAATAAAGAAGAGAAGAAGTAATGCCATCTTGTGTTATCGCGAAATCCGCTGGTTCTAGCGGGCAACAAGTTCC
>JAZHYW010043285.1:0-20557 GCA_037355805.1 Ixodes ricinus
TATACCTTGGAGCGGCGCTGCTCCGAAGGAATCTGCTACGTCACGACTACGTAGCAAGTTCCACAACGTTGCTAGATCACCTCCCAAATAGGCCCCGCATGCATCCACCAGGTGCACATTGAAAAATCGTTTATCTAGCTTTAAAATTAGTTTTCTTGTGCCTTTCAACGGAAGACTGGTGTTTTTGAGGGTTAGGGTGCAACATGCGACACATTCAAGCTAGAAAATGAGCTCTGGAATTTCGTTTCCCTACCCCTTTAAAGTGCAAACCCCACCCCTGGTTAGTGTGATTCCGAACCAACAGATGGCGGTGGGATCGCCTTCCAGGCCTGTACATCAATGCGAGAAATCGTGTGTGGTGGCGCTTCGATACAGTGGGGTATTTTTCTATATCCTGAATTTGACATCCCTGGTCCTCGCTTGTTTTTCTCTGCACAAGCTTTGTTTGAACGCGCATGGCTACGCCAGTTCTCGTGCAAGGGGCCAGTTGCCTACGCTCCGAGCTCACGTCTCCAGCAAATGTGGTCAGAACAAAACGCGAAAATCTTCCTGAGCCAAATGGCGAGACTCGTGCACAACAAAATAACTGATGCGTTGAAAAATATAAGATTGCCTGTGCGCCGTTAGCACTCCGCGGGGATTTCGGAGGCCAATTAAACATATTTCAATGTGTTCAGATTTATATTACGGGCCGGCCCTTTTAGGTGCATGTGTTTGACTCTTTGTGGATTTCCAGGAAAACGTGATGACCTGATAGACTTGGGCTTCCACAATTCTAGCTTGAGGAATTAAACACCTCAAAAATCAAAACAAATTAACTATTTTCTGTGCTGTCAGGTGTCTCATTTAGGTAGCTGGGTGTTTATTTTGACCAAAACCACGAGTCTGGAAAACACGAAAAATTACACTAAGGTTTGGATATTGAGATTGGTAAACCCAAAGTAGGTCTGGTGCGGAGTCATGATAAACAAATGTCAAGGTTAAAACTTAACTAGCAGCAATAAATGATCACCATTAATTATAATACGAGTTCAGTGAAAAATGCAATGACTGGCCAGGCAAAGATTCTGGATCTGTGGGAAGCTTTTGCACAGAGTTTAAGCAATGTACCAGTTTTTCTTTGGTGATTTATTCGCGCCAGTAGTGGTGTGCAAACATGAAAATAGATGCAGACGGTTAGAGTTTGACGTTGTATAAAATATGGTGTAAGTACGCAAATGATACGCTGATTGAGAATGGAACAGCGCTACATTTTACACTAGCGTTGAGTGTATCGAAAGTTAAGAATGCATCGAAAGCTAAAGCTTGTACACACACGGTATTATTCCAGAAGTCAGACAGCTATAGTCTGTTTCATCATGAGTAAAAGTCGCATAATAAAAAATGTAGACAAAAGAAAAAGAAATAAGAACGCGAACAAGCGAACACATTAAAAATGCAATGAAATGGCGCATTTAAAATTAGTCGTTAGTTTTTTTAGAGAGCAGGGGTTTCGTAGGGCGGCATTATTACCCGTTGCAGATTATAAAAAGTGCAGTACAACTCTTAGCTCGGGGTTTTTAACGTGCATTACACAGTATATGTGATACACAAGCGCACGACGGTAGGATACAGATGGGCGACAGAACCCAAGGTCTCTGCTAAAGCCCCTTGATAAAGGTGTTTTTCACAAGTACCGCCAACCATTGTTATGGAAAAGCGCAAAACACGTGCCACGAGCGGGTGATCCGCGCTCTCAAGGGCAAGTCATTTTAGTGCTGTGCTCCTATTTGCCTCGAAGGGCCGCTCGAGACAGGGGCCTCGTGCACTGGCACATTTTACGTTACTTGAAAGACCAACGCCAACATATCGAGGGGCTTTAGTCGCTACAGGTTCTGCAGCGTGAGCGTGAGCTCCGTGCTTTGAACGGAGCTCGCACTCGCGCATTTCTCCACGCGCTCTGATCTGCGGTGCTACAACACACTTGGCCAACGATCCCCCACCGTACTTGGTTTAGCCTGCGAGCTAAATTAAATGCGTTACGCTTAGAGTATCGGCACCCCTTTCCCCGATATTGTTGTGGCCGCCACCGTGTTGGTGGTTAGTACAAATCAAACGCAACTGCCGATCGTCATGATTCAAAAGTGCGACTTCCTTAGCATTAGTTTTGGTGTTAGGAAGCTGACAGTTCGTGACAAAGCTTTGCTTTGTTACGAACTGTCTAAATATTTGTGGAGGACGGAAAAGCGTTTCCTGTGATTTCAGAAAAAGCTTCAGATAACTGATAGCCATCATTTTAACCACCAAGATTTGTATGAACCGAAGTTCTCTCGGAGAGAAACCTCACCGTACGGTTCCAATGGGTACCATCACACGTCTGAATTCCTGGAAATACTGAAGCTGACCAGCTGGCTGGGGAAGCACACAACCAAACCCCCAGCATTAAAAACCCAACAAATTGCAAGGGCTCGCTTTGTCTTGTCAGAGCCCACATCGAAAATCTTGCTCCGTCTAGCCAAACGACACACCAACCCTGCGTTACCAAAGGATTTCCCCCCACTAATAACACCCTCCTAATGCGACTACGAACGAATAGCGCGTTTACCAAATATTTTCTAAATAAAATCGGCATCATATACAGCCCTATTGGTACAACATGTGACGAAGAGGAAACTATTGAACACGTTGTCCTGCGTTGCGACATTTATGAAATACAGCGACATGAATTTCTCCAAGAACTATGTAAACTTGGCATTACGGCACCGAAAATAGATGACATATTATACCCGACTGGAACTACAGGCCGGCGTCGTGCACTTCAGCAACTGCTACTAAACTTCCTGGGCGCCGCCGGCCTGTCAGAGAGGCTGTGACAGAGTATACTTTCCAGCCAGAAAAGACAATCTTTGTCTTTGTTGGAGCAAGACGTGCCCATCTATGTGTGTGTGTGTGTGTGCGTGCGGGCGTGTACATATGTGTGTGCACAAGTGAGCGCGTGCCAGTGATTTACAACATCATCCATAGTCAGTCTTACTCCCTTTCCCCTCGCTCCCTTTAATTTTTTTTGTGAGAAACAGTTCTGCATCCCAGCAAGAACAACTTCTCCCCCCCTTTTTTTTTTGCTGTACGACAACCCCCCCCCTTCCTCCCCCCTAGCGCACATTAGCTCGGAGCATGTGGAGCGAAAGCTCGCGCTGTAGAACCCAGGATCCTGGGTTCAAGCCCGACAGCGGGCCGTTTCGATCTGGATGAGCATCGTACCGGCGTGCGGTCGTGGATAACTACTGCGTGATGCACGTTACAGACCCCAGACTAGCGGTTTTTCTGTACTGGCTAAATTTCTCATCTAAAGCGTGGAGACTCTTCGCCCGTTGAGACAGACCAAGTTTTAGGCTGTATAAATATACACAAAAACCAATTCTTCTCCAGCCCTTTGCGTTGGCTGCACTCTTAACTAAGGTAAAGAAAAGAAAATGTTCAGATCTTTGGGTTTTACAAGCCAAACCAACAAAAATCCCTTAACATGCCCCAATGAAACAAAAATTGAGGGTTTATTTTGACTAACTGGAGATCTATTGACGTGCAACCCAAAATCTCAGATTGTCTTCCGTCAGATTGCGGGCACCTTGACGAATATTTAAATCCGACAAATATGGATTCATGGGCCAGCGCGTTGACTCAGAGACACTGAGACGTTTTAATGTAGTGTTTTGTTTTAATATCATTGCCACCTTAGAGCCACCGAGGTGGTTTTTGAAACAAAATATTGTCGAACAATTCCGACAAGCGGTTTCATTGCGAAAATGATTTTTGCAAGTGATAAAAACATCAAATGTTTCCGCATACGTGGCGCCCATTTCATTTGGATCTTGGATCACGTCAGGCATGTGTACCGACGAACAATAGAACGCGCGCAAAAGCAGCTGTGGTGCACCCACAGCCTCGCGCTTGTTCTGAGATCTCTGACTCGCTCCCTGCGGGCATCCAGACATCTGGCACCCTGACATCTAGCGCTTTCTCTGTCTTTCACGTGGCGTTCCAAGCGGTACACGAAGGAAAATACACATCAAGCCATTCTTGAACACGTATCGCCATCTGTATTTTATAGTAAGAAACTTGAATTTGCCGTAACTAAATGGGAAAAATTTAAGGTTTAATAACATTTTTAACGTGTAATATATCAATATGGAAGTTCTGGAAAATGTAATATTGAAGGATGCTTCATAATTGAATGTCTCATAATTTTGATTAGTTGACGTGGTTCCGTTTTCATAGCACCATAAAATAATACAATTTTAAACTTTATTTCTTATCTCAAAATATACATTATCTGCACAGTTCGTTGCTTACACTTTAATTCATTATATCCAACCGAACGCTCACGTAAGATATCGTGGACAATGGGACCTTATAACTCGAGAAGTCATTTGTTCAATATTAGAGACGGTGGTCTATAAAAGCTAAATATCTAACTAACAACTAATAATAATCGTAAAATCAAGACATTAAAGTATTGCTGAAAAAGAGCTCTTTAATTTGACATTAACTTTATAAGTGTAGGATACATAGAAAGAAAGTTATAAACCGTCAAAAAAAGCACGAAACGTCATGCATGGTGGTGTTGCACCTTAACAATAAGGGACGGGAATAACTTGTCTAACAGTATTGTGATCGAGATATTCATACCTTCATATCGCAGCACAAGTTACCATTTGAAACTGCACTAATAGTTTTTTTTTGTTTTTTGTTTGTTTGAGTGCTGATTTTTGTTTTGTGATATGTCTTTATCTAACAGTGTTTCAACGCCTCCCTAACCCCTTGTCTAATGCCCATAGGGCCGCCAAACTTAATAAATATTGATGCTGATGATTAATTATATGCACACTTTTCAGTCATTAAAAACGTCTAAAACAAAACCAAATGCCCCCCTTACATTTTTCTTTCCAAGTGAAGAAACTATAATCAGAGCGTTTCACACGAATTCAAGCAAGAGAGACATAACCAAGGTCTATCGGCACCGACACCATAATGGCCGCCCTCGCCGGGCTTTGGCTTCTGCGACGTGCCGTGATCATTCCAGCGGCAGCTCTGGCTCCGAATTATACCGCTTCCGACAATATTTGCTGCCACGATTCTTTCTAGACACCTCCCCGAATCTTCGGCAATAGTAAGTGCTTCGATGACGCTGGCCATGGGCAGCGATACCCCGGACGCCGCCATCTTCACTTCTATCGGGGCGAACCCCAATCATTTAATAGAAGTAGACAGCTCAGTTGAACTCAATGATTGTTATCGGTTCAATAACAGTTGGCGCCGCCGTGTAACTCCGGCCTATCTCGATTAAGTCGACTTTCGTTTGAATGACATTTAAGAGCGTTAGTGTAATTAGGGTACACATTTTTCTATGCCAATGGCGGTTAGCATCTAGAATCTAATTCATCAAAGGGAGGCGTAAGAAAGTTACGGAGTTCTTCGCTGTACCGTTCTTTCTTTCTCTCTTCGTTCCAGTTCTAATAGTGTCAAGAAACTATCACCCTGCACGAGGTGATTACTTGAGTAAACCGCTTGAAAGTATTCACCACATTTTGTTTTCATCAGCTGTCTGGCGCGTGTGGAAGTCGAACGTTTCAAGGATTTCCATGACACCCTGAAATGCGTAGCGCAAAGAAGCTTATGTCTTGTCGCGCTGATATCAAACAGTGCGGCGGATCAAATGAATACTCAACCCAGCGATTTAGTCTACATAATAGAGAGTTTTAGTAGACCGTGTTCCCACCTCCGCTAACCCTCCACAGCGAAGAAACCGCCAATGCGCCTGCGCGCCGATGGCCTTGGCTGTAGAGTTCAGGGTAGAGGAGGGGCTTAGCGGAGGGGGAAACACGGTCTACTACAACTCCCTAATAAGTGGCGCACTTTCTTTCCACGAGCCAGCAGCCGCCGTTGTGCGCGAGCAGGCTCAACGAAATCGACGTCAAAGTCCACCCTTCGCGCTTAAGATGACAGTGAAATGTATGGGTTTCGTGCCAAAGGAGAATAAAGACAGGCTTTTCATCGCCACAAGTGAAAGCTACGTGCCTGTTAGACCAATTAATCGCTTACCTTTTACACCAGGCCCCACTGTGGAGATGAAAAGCTTGTCTTTACTCTCCTTTTCCCTGGGGACTATACATTTCACTTTCATCTTAAGCGTGAATGGGGGACTATGATGTCAATTTCGTTCCGTGTGCTCGCGCACACCGGCGGCTGCTGGCTCTTGCAAAGATCGTGCGCCACTTATCCTAGACACTGCAATGTTTGGTTCAGCATCCTTTTAACATCTCGAATGTTCAGGCTCCGCATCGGTGCCCGACTTCGAGGTCTTCTTTCGTCAGCTATCAAAAAGCAGCCATTAGCATGTACAGATAATATGCACTTAGGTGATGATAGTTATAGAGGTAGGCAGAATGAATTTCGTAAAGGGTCCATTAGTAGGTTGGGAATTGACAGGCGAATTCAATTATATATATATATTTGTTTTTACCACCGCTGTTTGCAATTCGAGCTCTAACGAGAGGCAACTAAAATAAAAAGACATATGCTAACGACGAGAACTGTTTCGACTCTGTCTCCATTGCAAAATCTAATTTAGAAGCTCAATTTTGTTTTAACCAGGTATTTTTCGATTAAATTACCCGACAGTACACTCTGATGTGTACTTTTTGACGGTCTAGAGTTTTCTTTTTTGTTTGCCTTGTTCGAAGAGCTTGGTTCCATAAATATTTGAGTAGGAACTCATCCGACTGAGTGATATAAAAAAATTAAAAAAAAACGCGAATAACGATTTAGGAAAAAATTAAAAATAATTCCCGGCTGATTTAATTTATGAGGACCGCATTATCCGTGGGCTGAGATTGCGGCAAAAAGAATTTCAACGTTATATTTTTTCTTCTTGTTTATTTGTGTTCCTGTGTGCATTAAAAAATCTTCCAAAACAAACACACATTTGTATTCTCAATATTTGCGCGAATAATTGCGGGCGAAATTGCTTTCCATGTAGTTGTGGGCGACGGAACGGGGGTCTATAAATAGAAATGAATAAATTCCAGCATAAAATGAAACAGTTGCTAACTCGGAAAGCTAATCATCCATCATATTGGTTATCTTCTTTGAAATTTAATTATATCGTAAACACAGGTAAAAATGTGTGTGTGTATGTGTGTGTAATTGGGGCCGGGGGAAGGGGGGGGGGTAGTTTGCTAGACCCTTCTACCTTTTATTTGGTTGCAAATGGTAATGCAAAAAAATTTCAAAAAGAGAGTTGTGTTTTTTTTTAGAAAACGAAAACGAGCATTTTTATTTTATATTTATTTTAAAAAGCAACGGGCATATTAGTCAGTAGAAAGAAAATTTAAAAATTGAAACTAGTTACTTATTTTCATTTTAGAATGAAAAAAAGCCTGAATTCAGTAAGAATTAATGACTGGGAAATAATTATCGTCGCGTCCGCTGCCTACTCCGCAATGCACGCACTCCTTGTGTAAGCTATCGTAGAGGCAAGCATTTCGAGCAGACTGTACTCGTGCCCTACGAATGGTAGCCTATTCAAAGAAGACCTTACACGATGTTTACAATTTGATTAGGTTGTAGCATGAAAAAAGAAAAAAGATGAGGTTTTTTCTAGCGAGAATCTGACTCCAGTTAAATTGTTATCCTTGCTTACGCGTTTCGCGGTTGTTTACTTTGTAATAAAACTTCCGAAATATTAGGACATGTTTCTAGCAACCCACATAGGAGGGCAGCCTTCACCATCTATTAAAGGCGAATAAACAAAAATTATATTGAGAGGGAAAAAGAGTAAGAGCCCAAGTTTTCTCTGGGTGAAAAGTGCTAGCAGGTAAAACAAAAATGAAAATGGCGGAAGTTAGAGTCACTAAAAACAAACGTTGCTCTACAAAACTTTTGTCTGTTCTGAACTTGAATACGCCTCATCAGTATGAGATGCAAACTTTGAATGTTTTATTAATATTTATAAATGAAAAAAGCGCAAAAAATACAAAGAAAAAACAAAGGACGCGTAAAAGAATTGCACGGACACAGCGCTGACTATCAAATGAAAGTTTAATCCCCAAGCGAACCAGGTTATAAACACCGGAAGCAGAAAGTAAAGAACCAGACAGGACACAAAAGTATAACCCGATAGACAAGACTTCTACTATGTCATATCTCTTTCACACTTGCTTGCCATTGTTCTCGATAAATAGGACTTCGCCATCTCCTAAGTGCACCGACGGTGCGCTGACAGATTTCCTTTCCCTTTTGATAAAATAAAAAGCCCATTCAATCTCTCTGGCGGTCTTATTTTTGTTATGGGCCAGGATCGTCAAGTCATTGAACAAAGGCGTACGTAGCCGCACCTACTGCAATGTACGGCAAAGTAGCCAGCGAGGGAGGAACGCAGAGCAAGGGAATGCTCCCACACCCTCACGTTCAAGCACCTCCAAGTTTGTTCAATGTATACCCTACCATATGTGAGGGGATCTGGTACACAAGCCCTAGTGCGCACGGGACAAAACAGGTCCGGTGGTTAACATCACAATGGAAATCACTGGTGCTCCCTCGGTTAACAGCAGGGCACAGTCGTGACAACTTGTGGGGTGCTGAAAACACCACTCGGGTGTTTGGAGAATGTGTGTTTCTTCCAAGCCGGTCGTGGTTTCGATGGTGCCGAACTACAGCGTGTTGGACGCAGTCGCTTGTCGCAAAGTGATGCTGTTGATTTATGTAGAACTCAGGTAAACTCCGCACTGATTACGTTTCGTCGTAAGGTACGTACGTCTTATTATTTAAGTCGACTTTTCTCAAAAAAGGCGACGTGGATCGAAACGTAGAAATGGGCGATCATGTTAGCTATGCGATCACGCTCTTTCAATATCATGACCATTCGTTTCCCGTGTGCCCTACCTGCTGTGTAGCGAGAGAGGCAGAGCACACCGAAGAAGCAGCGGTGCCGTCGGCGTCGGTGATTCGTCCATGCTGCGAAAATACTGAGCGTGCACGGTGCCTCGTTCCTCGTCCTGGCAGGTGAATGTTTATAAAGCCATGCGCGACGCCGTTGCTATAAACAAAGAAAAAACCAAAAGACGTATCGCGTCAGGCGAAACGCCTCGCTTGGCGGAAAAATTGGGTCGCGGGCCGATCCCGATTTTCCACCAGCGACGAGATTTTGCCACTCGACTCCAAATTCCGCTTGACGCCGGCGCGAATCCGCGCTCGAATCCGCAAGTGTAAACGCGCTATTAATCCGTGAAGCACATGAGAGCAAAAACCGCGTCGCATCTCGCCGTCGAGCGGCGTACATATAGCAACTGTCGGTGATATACTGGGACATGACTGCGGGGCATTTGGTCATGTCGTAGCATCAGTGGTGGCTTGGTTTCCCCGTTAAATCTGCTGATTGTTCACATCCAAATAACTGGTTCCCGGTTCCCTTAACAATAAACGAACATCGCTCGTGATGAGTGCCGGCCTTTCTCCTTTCGGTTCTTGATTAGTTTATTCCAGATCCACTAAATAATATACCCGTCAGAGTAAACACTCCAGCCGTACTGGTGGTTAGAATCAGTGTTACCAGTTATCTGAAGCTTTATATCATAATGCGGGAAACGATTTTTTCGTCCTCCTGAAATGTTAAAGCAGTTCAGGACAGGGAAAACGACATCGCCTGAGCTTTTGACAGCGCATCTAAATCTTCAGCAAGTCGCATTATAGCGATCGCCATTAGAGTACTTTCGAAAATCCCGGCACGCAACACTGCGCGCGTTGCATTATGGTAACCTCTTTGGCCACGGAAAGGAGTGGCGTAGCTACCATCTAGATACCGTATACCGTGACTTCGTTTTCGATTGCCCATTTGACGAAGTAATCAATCTCAGCACTGAATGAAAATAAAGTCAACGCTCGCTCAATTGCATTGCACCCATTCATCTTTGTGATCGCCTCTGTTGAAACACGGACCTCCAGCGGTCATAAGGACCTTCCTAGACTTGGCGAGGAGAAGGACTGCCTCCGACAGCTTCCCATACACTTCTGGTGGCTTGGCTACCACTCCAGAATGTAGCATTACCCTTCCGGCTCACGGATCCTTTAGAAGCTTGGAACATTGAGGAGACAGTGGAACAGGGTGATCGGTTCAGTCATAGCCTCCTTTATACTGATAATGCCTGCAAATTGTCAGTTGCCAGATATCACCAAGAGGATGCGCCGCTTCCCCATACAAGGCAGAAAACGTAAACGACGTGAACGAAGTGAACAAAGTGACAAACGTCACTAGAACAACTCGGTTGGGAAACTGCCATAGAGCCTGCTTTGAAAAATTGGCTCCGATCCGTACTCGAGAACCGAACTAAAGGCGATCGCAACGCCGCCATTTCTTCCGCAGCGGCCACTCCGGGAATTGCACGTCTGCATGCATCGGTTCAAGTCGAGTCGCGTAAGGGCCGGTGGCGCCATCTCGCATTGCCATTTCTCAGTAGCACTGTAAATGTTCGTTTCAAGGGTGAGTTTCCCAACTGAGTGTTGGATGGTAGATTCGGCTGGTCAATTTCCAGCCTCTTAAAGCACTCTGACAAGCCGATGCCCAATCAGCTGGTCGACGTCGGGCGCTCTAAGTATATTTATTCGTCGGGTTCTTTTATGGCGCTCTCAGATTTTCGGATCGCGCCGTCCTCTGACTCGTAGCACTGTGAGGCGCTCTGACTTCGAAGTGGGCAGAGCCTTTCATACTGAGAGAGTTTGGCCTTCTGAAGGAAATTTTGACAGCCTGGCAACCACACCGGCGAAATCTGACGGCCGGGGGATGAATACTTCCGTCCGCCATTTTGTGACTCTGACTCATAGGAACTCGATGTGATTTTTCAGGAATAAAGAAGAGAAGAAGTAATGCCATTTTGTGTTATCGCGAAATCCGCTGGTTCTAGCGGGCAACAAGTTCCAGCCCATTGGCCAAGCTCTCTCAGTATAAACGGCTCTGGAAGTGGGAGTGGTGGGAGCGCGAGCCAGAGGACCAGTCACGTGACTTCAGCCACTTCCGCTGTTGGAGTTTGAAAGAGGAAGATGCCTCACACGGCCCGAGAGGCGCCGCCGCCTTTGAATATCGCATAGATCCCGCTGTGCTGTGCAGTGAGTTGAGGAGGGTCTCAACTCTTGAGGGGGGACCGGACCGCAGCGGAAGCCAGCGTCCGCATTGAAGGCTGCCATTTTTCGTGCGCGCAAGCGGTCATGCGGCGAGGCCGCTGGATAGATGAATGGTATTGGCTAAACCCTTCGTATCGGGCGGTAGCTTGTGCCATGGCAGTGATGCGGTCGCGGAAGTTGCCCTCGGTATCCGGTTCCGTGTCAGCGCTCGGGGGCTCGGGCCGTTCGGCAAAGTGGCCGAGCTTTCCGCTGGCGCGATGTTCCTCTACACTTGGTTTCAGCTTAAGTTCAGACGCAGTTGATGCTACAAGCTAGGGCACCCTACTACAAGCGCGAGCTCCGGGCTTTCAGCGTCCATGCCAAGACGCGCGCTCATGCAGTGCAAGCACTGTACAGGGCCACATGCTCGCGCTTGTAGCATCGGCTGCGTCTGGACCACGGTGTGGTCTGGATTCCGGCGGAAGAAACACATTCAGATGAGGACTCTGGCCACTCTTCCCGCGGGGAGCGAGTGACCAGATCGTGTTCGGAGTGTTTGGGTGCGGGAAAAGACGTACACATAAGCGATGGTTTCAATAAAAGTGATTAGCTGAGTTTGAGACGTGTGTCCTGTCCCCATTCTTTCCGTTGTCTCCGGTCTTACCGATGTGCAACCTAAACTAGCTCGCCAGTTTACTAGCTTTATCACCAAAAGTGAGTTTCTGAGATGTGAGGGCGTCTATTTATTTTATAAACTTGAAGTTGGCGGTACTTAACGTTCGAGGCTTTACATCCCGTCGCGCAGGTTAAGAGGCTCCCAATCGACAAAGGTTTATAGATCTCCTCGCAATTCAGGAGACCAGGCACGTATCCAGGGGGGGGGTGCACGGGGCCCGGCCCCTCTCCATCCCCCCCCCCGAAATCTTCTATTTTGCTGGGACCTCCTCTCCCCCCTCCCCCTCATACAGCATTTCGTCATGGGCGCCCCCCCCCCCCCGAAACAAAATCCTGTCTACGTGCCTGCAGGAGACCAAAGTTGGAAGTGGCGAAGAGACCGCATGCCTCATGCCTACTGGTTTCTTTCTTGCACACTTGCAAAGTGTGCGCGCCGCGGACTAATGATATGTCTGGGGGTTGTGTATTGTTTTTGACGAAAATGTTTGAACGCACAAGTCCAATCATTTATAGTCGACAATGTTTGTCGACTCGTCATTCGCGACTGTAGTATTTCTATTCATTATCGTATTATAAATGTACATGCCCCAAATGACACTAAGAAAAGGAAAGTGTTTTTCAAAGCATTGACCAATATTTAGATTGACAACGTAAAGTTTTGTCTTGTTAGGTGACTTTAACTGCGTTTGTGACGCACGGGACCTACCCAAAATTACAACAAGACAAAGCGACCGTAGTACAGTTATTTTGAACGAGTTGAATACGGAATGCAGTTTGCATAATGTCGCGACTTGCCAAAGAAGGAACAATCGTTCATGGTACACATATTATCAGCCACCGAGTCATGCCCGTCTTGATAGAGCTTACGTGCTAATCGAACGTTTAAGCATATATGAGGACAATAATGTGCTACCGGAATTTTTTTTTCTGATCATGCACTCGTATCTTTTTTTTGTCGGTAGTTACAAAAAAAAAGTTTCGTTCGGACCAGTGGAAATGGATATAACTTTCTTAAAGGGGCGATGCAACGATTTTTGTATTTTGCGCAAATACCGCTTAGGATGGATCCCTGATGTTAATGACCTGTGAAATACCCGATTCATTTTTCACCCACGCAGTTGAAGTCGCAGAGAAAAATTAAAGAAAAACGAGCAGAGTTCATCCCTCAACTCGCAGCCAGAACAAGCGGCCACGTGATCTGGAGCCGATTATATGCCGCCAATGTTGATCATAGCCACGCGCTGGGGTTGGCAAGGCACAGGACACGCGCTGAGTTCCAGACATTGTTATGGTTCGGCTGTTGTCGTCATTGCAACGATTGGACACAGGACACTACCCGAATGCTTCTCGAGCAATTGATTATCACGAGCCCAAATCGAGTGTCCACGCCATGCTCGGGTCCAATCAATGAGCCGCATTCAAATATACGTCACCTGGGCGGTACTGCTACCGCCCAGCTACATCATCGGGTTTTGCGAAGGAGAGATTGAATGAAAACACTCGGTTTTGTCTTCGAAATTACAGCGCAACAAAGGAGTTTCTTGGTCAGTGGCGTTGCGAGCGAGTATCCTTGAGTCCCACTAGTGCCAGTAAGCTCGTGTAAAGTGAAAAACATTCCAATTGAATATCGTTGCACCGCCCCTTTAATGACGAAGTTTTTACTGAGACAGTAGATCAATTATTAAATAAAATGCACCACGCAGGGGCGAGCGCCTGTGAAAAGTGGGAAGGTGTAATCGTAAAGTTAAATTTGGTGTAAAAAGATCTTGCACGCTTGCTATTGAAAAAAAAAGTTGCTCTTTGATGATTTCTTATCGGCTACGCAAACTCGTAAATGAAAACCCAGGCATGCTTTCAGAACAGATT
The DNA here is from genome assembly GCA_037355805.1 of Ixodes ricinus. Classification (NCBI taxonomy): domain Eukaryota; kingdom Metazoa; phylum Arthropoda; class Arachnida; order Ixodida; family Ixodidae; genus Ixodes; species Ixodes ricinus. The sequence continues at coordinate 13,672 of JAZHYW010043285.1, forward strand.
AAGACAGAAAAGAGTACAATTGCGGACTTAGAGGCGGAGAAGTTTAAAGGAGCCATCGTACGGGCCCGAGCCGCTAAATACATTATAGGGGAGCAGTCCACCAAACGGGCATTAAGTGCCAAAGCTAAGCATGCAAGGAAAAAAAAATACTTGAAATAGAATACGATGCTGGCCGAGTAGTCACCAGTAGATTATCGAAAAAGAATTTATTGAATATTATAGCAATCTTTTTCAGCGACGGGAGTACGGCCGTGATGCGCAACTTGAAGATTGCCTAGTAGGGAATGATGGATGCCCCCTTGAAGACAAAATCACAAAAAAAAATTGTGATGAACCAATAAGCGTCGCAGAGATCGAGCAAGCGATCAAAAAACTGGCAACAAAAAAGCTCCAGCTTCTGACGAATTACCCGCGGCCTTTTACAAAAAAAATGTAAACACGATATTGCTGCGTGTCTGCACGACGTAATAGCCGAGTCGAATGAGGCAGAAACGTACGTTACCGCCTTCCTTTTTAAACACCCATACTCTCCTTATTCCTAAAGTGGATGATGCACAATAATTTAGAAATGTTAAGAACTACACACCCAATGCGTTGGGTAACCTCGACTATAAAATATTAATGAAAGTTCTCGCACAACGATTACAGTATGTTATTTGCAACACAGTAGGGGATCACCAGATCTGTAGTATCTCAAGTAGATTCATATTAACGAACGTGCTCATTGCGAGAGGTGGACTAGAGTTGTGCGATGCTGAGCTCGCTCAGGTTGCCATCTTCCAGATTGATGTAGAGAAAGCATTTTACCGTGTGCAGCATACCGTCCGGTATAAGGTATTAGATCATGTACGAGTGGGCAAAATTATAAACGAACATCGCGGATTTCTGTGGATTCGTCAGTTAGACAGGGTTGCCCTCTATCACCTTTGTTGTTCCGTATTTATTTAGAGCACTTTTGTCGGACTGCAATATCAAACACGAGTATTAATGGGTTTTTATTACAAAGTATAGAGATAAAACTCCAGTCCTATGCCGATGATGTCGCCATTTTTTGTAAAGATAAGGGTAGCATCACAGCAGTCTGTGAAGTGCAGGCCTACTGCGAGCTTATGGGTTCAGCCGTCAATTGGCAAAAGTGCAGCAGGTTATAGCATGAAACATGGGCCACAAAGCCCGACGTTTTTGAAAGCATAAATTTTACGTCGACACCGCCAAAGTAGTTAGGTGTTCCTCTGCATCATTAAAAGTAACACCTTTTGGCGGGCTAGTTGGTTCATGATTTGTAGAAATAAATGAACTGCGCAAAGGACGAGGACAGAGGTAGAAACGAGTAGGGTTCCGTGTTTTCGGATAAATCCGAAAAATCCGAAAAACAATCGCCGGTAAAGTTTCCGTAAATTCGGATTTATCCGAAAAACTAAGACTTTCGAGGTCACAGCGAAAAAGACGGAGTTTTACAACTAAACTTTATAAGAGCACAAGGTCAGTGCTCCCGAGGAGATTCCACTTCAATTTTCTTTGAAATCTGGAACTACTGACAAAAGGGGTTTGCCTTTTAGCACGTCGAGGTCCTTCGGGACAACAGGTGATGGTAGCTGGAACTTATTATTTTTTTTTAAATTTTGTTGTTATACTTACGCAGTAAAATAAACTCCGAATTTAAAAGAATTGGGGATATAGCAAAAATAAGCTTCAATAAACCTCGAATTCCTAGCGAAAAATAAACTCCGAAAAACACCCTCCCAATTTGCCGAGAAATAAACTCCGAAAACACGAAATCATAATTATAAGAGACCGAACGCATACTTGCTATTAGTAGTGCAGAAAACGCGCGATGCAGCTGGCAAATGGAAAATATGAAATCTGTCTATTTTTACGCTTGCCACCGTTTGTAGTATTTTTAATCGCTAAAGTTTGCTATATGCTTCAAGTGCTGGCGTGTGCTAGAGTGAATATTTAGAAATCACATCATATTTTTGCCGTTTTCGATTGGAAATCGGAATGGGAGAGTACGCGTTGCAACAGTTTGTTTCGTCGCGTCAGTAAGGGAGGACTATCGTTGTCTCACGAGTATGTTAGGCGTATTCTTTCCCGTTTTATGATTTTTCAAATAGCAAACCAATCCTTTTCTTCGGACGGTAATTCAAACGAAACTTGCAGATGAAATCCCCTTGTTTGTTGTTTCTAAATGTAGACCCGAGCAAGGGAAACTCAGCAGTTTTCTTCGAGACGTGGTCGAAGTGTGTCGTTTTTGTCTGTGCGTTTTTCTCTTCAATACTTGTTGAATGTGACAAGTAAGGGCTTGACTCGTGACTTTATTAAGAGTGTTTTTTCTGAACCGTTTTATCGTTCTATGTTTTATGCAGGCCTAGAGCTTTATGCGTTATCTAGACTTAAAAATACAATTTTGCCCCTTCTATAAAACATTCTTTACAGCGGAGCTGTTAAGGGCTAGATTCCCCAGGATCGTGTCCGTCCTCAAATTACCTGATGACACAGAACTCCGGACAGCTACCGCCATCTATGAGCGACGGCGGCAAGCCACGTGTCTGGATGCCGCCGTCGCTCATGGATTGCGGCAGCCTTTCCACTCTGGCTTCCCGATTTGCGGCTGGCCATTACTTTCCATTGTATAGCTCCGCTGGTCCTCCTTCTTCACCAGAGTGCAAAGACTGGAAGTTATTTTTCTGTTACACACCAATACACTCCCTATCAAAACATAGCTCGAGGGGAAAAAACATTACGTACCGGGGCGTTGATGGTTTTTTGTGCAAAAAACATATAACTATCGAACATGTATTTTTTGTTTCGATTGATGGGACGCTTTGTTTTTCTGGGACGCCCTTCAGTGAACTATTAGGAAAGACTTGCTTTTAACACCATACGGCATTAGGTTTCTTCCCGTGAAGAAAGAAGTTGAGATCCCTGTCGATCTAGTCATGCTCCTGGGTTTGCATGCCATATGGAGCAGTAGAATGGCTGTTAGGCGTGCCGATGTGGACGCCCGACCAGTACCGTACGTATGTATTTCATAGAATCTGTCTGCAAATTAAAATTTGTATACGCCACTTTGGATTGTGCGCCTGATTGAAAGTCATTTCTGAACCTAAATGAGACCTTAAAGGAATTTTATATTTTACGACCGCGCATTGGTGATCTCTGTGAAGTGAATTTAACAGTGTAATCTTTTTGTTTTGTACATGTCCAAACTGGCAATAAAAAAAGAGGGGGATCGGTGGCCGAGTGGGCTTGCGCACCCCAGCTCGGAGCACGTAGAGAAAAAGCGCGTGCTGCAGAACCCAGGGATCCTTAGATCTGTACCTAACCCTGCCCCTGGGTGCGGTCGTGTATCATCACTACTGCGTGGTGCACGTTAAAGACCGCAGGCTAGCAGTCGTACTGCACTGGCTGAATTGCTCAACTACAGTGGGTAACAATGCCGCCATATTCTGACAGACTAAACTCCTGCCGTTTAAACAACTAACGACTGATTTGGTTTTGTTTCTGGCAACGTCGGGAGCCGCCCCCTCCCCCCCCCCCCGAAAAAAAAACAACAACAAAAAAACGTGCCACAGCGTTTTATTCTTATTGGTCGGCAGCACCGACGGTATTGTAAATAAAAAAAAATAATCATATATTCGAAAGTGCAAGCACCGTATTTAGTCGTGACGGAATGTCGTGAAGTGAGATTGGAACAGCGACACTTTTGCCAATGGGATTCCAAGATGCGTTGCACAGCACTACGTCACCAGGATCGCTTCGATTTTGCAAGAGGTCTATTGTACTAACACCACCTATACAAATATAAACGGACAAGCTTCTCTTTCTTATGACGTCACGTCCTGGGCCCGGCCGCCAAACATCTCTCTTTTTGTCAGTCGTTCGGCATTGGCGGCGATGACTATGGCGTGTGCGTTTCGTCGAATTCATTTTTTACTTTGAAGTGATTTAAGTCCGAAGCAGGGATGATCCGTACGTGACAATGTGTGTTGGGATGTGTACTGTGATGTGGAAGAAACGTGCAAGAAACGTGGACGTCTGGATACCTGCAAGAAAAGGAATTCGAGATCAAGATACGTAGAAAACGGTTTCGATTAATCTTCGTTTCGTTGGACCTGCAGACGCTAGTTTTTCTTGAAAACTACGCTACTGTTTAGGTCTATGTAATTTGTGTAATTCTAACTCGCAGAGCTTTACTCAAGAACACAGCCTTGTTCACCGATTCCTTGACTGGTTTAGGTCTAGTGGTAAAATCCTGCTGAGCACGAGAGCTCACTAAGGGAAAGGCGACGAGAACCCCTGCCAAACGCACAACAATCTGGACGTTCTAACTCTATGTACTATCGGGAAAAATGAAATGCGAACAGAAAAGCGCGTGGCTTGCCGTACAGGCTGCGCCGAAGTGAGCCTAGGGTCGAGGATGCATGGCCTACTCCGATGTGTTCATACCCTTCGCTCGGCGCTCCCCAAGCTTCGGCAGTGCGCGTCTCAGTGCGCTGAAAGCTGTCACCGCTATCTTTGTCTGCTCGGCGCGTGGGCCGAGCTTCTTCGCACCGCACGCGCTGAGCCAGCAAAGATAGCGGTGATAGCTTTCAGCGCACTGAGAGGCGCACTGCCGAAGCTTGGGGAGCGCCGAGCGAAGGGCGTGAACACATCGGAGTAGGCCACGCACCCTCGCCCCTAGGCTCACTTCCAGGTGGCGCAGCCTGTACGGCAAGCCACGCGCTCCTCTGTTCGCATTTCATTTTTCCTCGATAGTACATGTCAAATACCTTCTACTTTTGATGACTGCGTTTTCGATGACTAATCTTATTGCTGGCGAACAGCGTGGACGAACAGGCTAGAACTTGCCCGGCGGCTCGGCTCGTCGAGCCAAGTCCAGATGATTGGAGAAGCCGGACATATCGTCTGAAGTCACGCCGATTTGGAGAGGAGGTATTGGAAAGGCCTATCAATCTATAGTCGGTGACAGGTGAAGTTAAGAGTTCAGGGGGAACTTCTCGCACCCATTTCCACTTCAGTAGAGCGAACGTTGGAGAAGGAGGAAGCCCCCTCTCCACTGTTCGCTTTGCTAAAGTGGAAATAGGTGGATGGAGCTCCCTTTAATAATAGACCGTTTTATCGTGGGTAGCGCCATTTTGAGAGCGAGAGAGAAAAGGGGAAAGGGCTACCGGCGCTTTCCTCCTTTCTGGTTGTGTAGAAAGAGTGAAAGTCCCGGATGAAAGGCTTCGCCGGTGTTGGGTGTCTGCAGTGCCGGAACTTCGTTCGCGCTTTCTTCTCTGTTTTAAACTCGCAAACTTAATTAGAACCACGGGCTTCGATGGCGACAGTCCCCCGGTCATCGGGACACCATTGCCCGGTCATAGGGTGCACGATTAACGACAGAAAGCGTCGAATACTGTCCGAGGACCTATGTAGCTTGCATGGAATCCGGCAAGGCGAGTGCGGCTGCAATGTTTTTAAGCTTCACCGCTTTCCGCATGACTGGAACTGATGAACCATTTATAAATTTTTGCTCGCAATGGGCCTATTTCAACGTAGCCGTGTTTAGTAATCAACAAGCGATACACGACACGGGAACCTGAATTAACTTCTGTAAACACCCGGAGCTACCACCGATCGTTTTGCTGCGCTGCTTTTATCTTGCGTGTCCGTGTTCTTATATATCCTTGTGGATGAACGACGAAGACGTTCTAGATGTACTTATATCGAACCGCATTAAGCCTTAAAGCAGCCACGAATTATTTTACTATTTGATGCACTATTTTGAGTACTCACCTCCAATTTCTATCGCTAGCGCGTTCGCTGCCGCTGTTCCCCCGTCGCCGCACTGGCGGATGCTATGACTCGAACAAAGAAACGTGCACACTGGGCTCGAAAACGGATTGAACACTAAACACTTACACACAGACATGGACAGGACATACACAGAGCTGACTATCAACTATTTAATACTTCTTCTCTCCACCTCCTCTTCTTAGTCCCTTCGAGCATTCCACGATTGCCGTCCGTCCATCACGCTGCACAGCAAAGAAAACAATATCTACGGTGTGTTGCGGCTGTAGGCCAGTGACTCGTGAGGACAGTCATGGGAAGAAGTGTGTAAGTGTTTAGTGTTCAATCCGTTTTCGAGCCCAGTGTACACGTTTCTTTGTTCGAGTCATGGCATCCGCCAGTGCGGCGACGGGGGCAACAGCGGCAGCGAACGCGCCAGCGATAGAAATTGGAGGCGAGCACTCAAAATATTGCATCAAATAGTAAAATAATTCGTGGCTGCTTTAAGTCTTAATGCAGTTCGATATAAGTACATCTAGAACGTCTTCGTCGTTCATTCACAAGGAAATATAAGAACACGGACACGCAAGATAAAAGCAGCGCAGCAAAACGATTGGTGGTAGCTCCGGGTGTTTACAAAAGTTAATTCAGGTTCCCGTGTCGTGTATCGCTTGTTGATTACTAAACACGGCTACGTTGAAATAGGCCCATTGCGAGCAAAAATTTATAAATGGTTCATCAGTTCCAGTCATGCGGAAAGCGGTGAAGCTTAAAAACATTGCAGCCGCACTCGCCTTGCCGGATTCCATGCAAGCTACATAGGTCCTCGGACAGTATTCGACGCTTTCTGTCGATATTCGTGCACCCTATGACCGGGCAATGGTGTCCCGATGACCGGGGACTGTCGCCATCGAAGCCCGTGGTTCTAATTAAGTTTGCGAGTTTAAAACAGAGAAGAAAGCGCGAACGAAGTTCCAGCACTGCAGACACCCAACACCAGCGAAGCCTTTCATCCGGGACTTTCACTCTTCTACACAACCAGAAAGGGGGAAAGCGCCGGTAGCCCTTTCCCCTTTTCTCTCTCGCCCTCTTTCAGTAAAACGGTCTATAG
>JAZHYW010043286.1:0-66504 GCA_037355805.1 Ixodes ricinus
GAGCGGCCAAGGTACATATACCTTGGAGCGGCGCTGCTCCGAAGGAATCTGCTACGTCACGACTACGTAGCAAGTTCCACAACGTTGCTAGATCACCTCCCAAATAGGCCCCGCATGCATCCACCAGGTGCACATTGAAAAATCGTTTATCTAGCTTTAAAATTAGTTTTCTTGTGCCTTTCAACGGAAGACTGGTGTTTTTGAGGGTTAGGGTGCAACATGCGACACATTCAAGCTAGAAAATGAGCTCTGGAATTTCGTTTCCCTACCCCTTTAAAGTGCAACCCCACCCCTGGTTAGTGTGATTCCGAACCAACAGATGGCGGTGGGATCGCCTTCCAGGCCTGTACATCAATGCGAGAAATCGTGTGTGGTGGCGCTTCGATACAGTGGGGTATTTTTCTATATCCTGAATTTGACATCCCTGGTCCTCGCTTGTTTTTCTCTGCACAAGCTTTGTTTGAACGCGCATGGCTACGCCAGTTCTCGTGCAAGGGGGCCAGTTGCCTACGATCCGAGCTCACGTCTCCAGCAAATGTGGTCAGAACAAAACGCGAAAATCTTCCTGAGCCAAATGGCGAGACTCGTGCACAACAAAATAACTGATGCGTTGAAAAATATAAAATTGCCTGTGCGCCGTTAGCACTCCGCGGGGATTTCGGAGGCCAATTAAACATATTTCAATGTGTTCAGATTTATATTACGGGCCGGCCCTTTTAGGTGCATGTGTTTGACTCTTTGTGGATTTCCAGGAAAACGTGATGACCTGATAGACTTGGGCTTCCACAATTCTAGCTTGAGGAATTAAACACCTCAAAAATCAAAACAAATTAACTATTTCTTGTGCTGTCAGGTGTCTCATTTAGGTAGCTGGGTGTTTATTTTGACCAAACCACGAGTCTGAAAAACACGAAAAATTACACTAAGGTTTGGATATTGAGATTGGTAAACCCAAAGTAGGTCTGGTGCGGGAGTCATGATAAACAAATGTCAAGGTTAAAACTTAACTAGCAGCAATAAATGATCACCATTAATTATAATACGAGTTCAGTGAAAAATGCAATGACTGGCCAGGCAAAGATTCTGGATCTGTGGGAAGCTTTTGCACAGAGTTTAAGCAATGTACCAGTTTTTCTTTGGTGATTTATTCGCGCCAGTAGTGGTGTGCAAACATGAAAATAGATGCAGACGGTTAGAGTTTGACGTTGTATAAAATATGGTGTAAGTACGCAAATGATACGCTGATTGAGAATGGAACAGCGCTACATTTTACACTAGCGTTGAGTGTATCGAAAGTTAAGAATGCATCGAAAGCTAAAGCTTGTACACACACGGTATTATTCCAGAAGTCAGACAGCTATAGTCTGTTTCATCATGAGTAAAAGTCGCATAATAAAAAATGTAGACAAAAGAAAAAGAAATAAGAACGCGAACAAGCGAACACATTAAAAATGCAATGAAATGGCGCATTTAAAATTAGTCGTTAGTTTTTTTAGAGAGCAGGGGTTTCGTAGGGCGGCATTATTACCCGTTGCAGATTATAAAAAGTGCAGTACAACTCTTAGCTCGGGGTTTTTAACGTGCATTACACAGTATATGTGATACACAAGCGCACGACGGTAGGATACAGATGGGCGACAGAACCCAAGGTCTCTGCTAAAGCCCCTTGATAAAGGTGTTTTTCACAAGTACCGCCAACCATTGTTATGGAAAAGCGCAAAACACGTGCCACGAGCGGGTGATCCGCGCTCTCAAGGGCAAGTCATTTTAGTGCTGTGCTCCTATTTGCCTCGAAGGGCCGCTCGAGACAGGGGCCTCGTGCACTGGCACATTTTACGTTACTTGAAAGACCAACGCCAACATATCGAGGGGCTTTAGTCGCTACAGGTTCTGCAGCGTGAGCGTGAGCTCCGTGCTTTGAACGGAGCTCGCACTCGCGCATTTCTCCACGCGCTCTGATCTGCGGTGCTACAACACACTTGGCCAACGATCCCCCACCGTACTTGGTTTAGCCTGCGAGCTAAATTAAATGCGTTACGCTTAGAGTATCGGCACCCCTTTCCCCGATATTGTTGTGGCCGCCACCGTGTTGGTGGTTAGTACAAATCAAACGCAACTGCCGATCGTCATGATTCAAAAGTGCGACTTCCTTAGCATTAGTTTTGGTGTTAGGAAGCTGACAGTTCGTGACAAAGCTTTGCTTTGTTACGAACTGTCTAAATATTTGTGGAGGACGGAAAAGCGTTTCCTGTGATTTCAGAAAAAGCTTCAGATAACTGATAGCCATCATTTTAACCACCAAGATTTGTATGAACCGAAGTTCTCTCGGAGAGAAACCTCACCGTACGGTTCCAATGGGTACCATCACACGTCTGAATTCCTGGAAATACTGAAGCTGACCAGCTGGCTGGGGAAGCACACAACCAAACCCCCAGCATTAAAAACCCAACAAATTGCAAGGGCTCGCTTTGTCTTGTCAGAGCCCACATCGAAAATCTTGCTCCGTCTAGCCAAACGACACACCAACCCTGCGTTACCAAAGGATTTCCCCCCACTAATAACACCCTCCTAATGCGACTACGAACGAATAGCGCGTTTACCAAATATTTTCTAAATAAAATCGGCATCATATACAGCCCTATTGGTACAACATGTGACGAAGAGGAAACTATTGAACACGTTGTCCTGCGTTGCGACATTTATGAAATACAGCGACATGAATTTCTCCAAGAACTATGTAAACTTGGCATTACGGCACCGAAAATAGATGACATATTATACCCGACTGGAACTACAGGCCGGCGTCGTGCACTTCAGCAACTGCTACTAAACTTCCTGGGCGCCGCCGGCCTGTCAGAGAGGCTGTGACAGAGTATACTTTCCAGCCAGAAAAGACAATCTTTGTCTTTGTTGGAGCAAGACGTGCCCATCTATGTGTGTGTGTGTGTGTGCGTGCGGGCGTGTACATATGTGTGTGCACAAGTGAGCGCGTGCCAGTGATTTACAACATCATCCATAGTCAGTCTTACTCCCTTTCCCCTCGCTCCCTTTAATTTTTTTGTGAGAAACAGTTCTGCATCCCAGCAAGAACAACTTCTCCCCCCCTTTTTTTTTGCTGTACGACAACCCCCCCCTTCCTCCCCCTAGCGCACATTAGCTCGGAGCATGTGGAGCGAAAGCTCGCGCTGTAGAACCCAGGATCCTGGGTTCAAGCCCGACAGCGGGCCGTTTCGATCTGGATGAGCATCGTACCGGCGTGCGGTCGTGGATAACTACTGCGTGATGCACGTTACAGACCCCAGACTAGCGGTTTTTCTGTACTGGCTAAATTTCTCATCTAAAGCGTGGAGACTCTTCGCCCGTTGAGACAGACCAAGTTTTAGGCTGTATAAATATACACAAAAACCAATTCTTCTCCAGCCCTTTGCGTTGGCTGCACTCTTAACTAAGGTAAAGAAAAGAAAATGTTCAGATCTTTGGGTTTTACAAGCCAAACCAACAAAAATCCCTTAACATGCCCCAATGAAACAAAAATTGAGGGTTTATTTTGACTAACTGGAGATCTATTGACGTGCAACCCAAAATCTCAGATTGTCTTCCGTCAGATTGCGGGCACCTTGACGAATATTTAAATCCGACAAATATGGATTCATGGGCCAGCGCGTTGACTCAGAGACACTGAGACGTTTTAATGTAGTGTTTTGTTTTAATATCATTGCCACCTTAGAGCCACCGAGGTGGTTTTTGAAACAAAATATTGTCGAACAATTCCGACAAGCGGTTTCATTGCGAAAATGATTTTTGCAAGTGATAAAAACATCAAATGTTTCCGCATACGTGGCGCCCATTTCATTTGGATCTTGGATCACGTCAGGCATGTGTACCGACGAACAATAGAACGCGCGCAAAAGCAGCTGTGGTGCACCCACAGCCTCGCGCTTGTTCTGAGATCTCTGACTCGCTCCCTGCGGGCATCCAGACATCTGGCACCCTGACATCTAGCGCTTTCTCTGTCTTTCACGTGGCGTTCCAAGCGGTACACGAAGGAAAATACACATCAAGCCATTCTTGAACACGTATCGCCATCTGTATTTTATAGTAAGAAACTTGAATTTGCCGTAACTAAATGGGAAAAATTTAAGGTTTAATAACATTTTTAACGTGTAATATATCAATATGGAAGTTCTGGAAAATGTAATATTGAAGGATGCTTCATAATTGAATGTCTCATAATTTTGATTAGTTGACGTGGTTCCGTTTTCATAGCACCATAAAATAATACAATTTTAAACTTTATTTCTTATCTCAAAATATACATTATCTGCACAGTTCGTTGCTTACACTTTAATTCATTATATCCAACCGAACGCTCACGTAAGATATCGTGGACAATGGGACCTTATAACTCGAGAAGTCATTTGTTCAATATTAGAGACGGTGGTCTATAAAAGCTAAATATCTAACTAACAACTAATAATAATCGTAAAATCAAGACATTAAAGTATTGCTGAAAAAGAGCTCTTTAATTTGACATTAACTTTATAAGTGTAGGATACATAGAAAGAAAGTTATAAACCGTCAAAAAAAGCACGAAACGTCATGCATGGTGGTGTTGCACCTTAACAATAAGGGACGGGAATAACTTGTCTAACAGTATTGTGATCGAGATATTCATACCTTCATATCGCAGCACAAGTTACCATTTGAAACTGCACTAATAGTTTTTTTTTGTTTTTTGTTTGTTTGAGTGCTGATTTTTGTTTTGTGATATGTCTTTATCTAACAGTGTTTCAACGCCTCCCTAACCCCTTGTCTAATGCCCATAGGGCCGCCAAACTTAATAAATATTGATGCTGATGATTAATTATATGCACACTTTTCAGTCATTAAAAACGTCTAAAACAAAACCAAATGCCCCCCTTACATTTTTCTTTCCAAGTGAAGAAACTATAATCAGAGCGTTTCACACGAATTCAAGCAAGAGAGACATAACCAAGGTCTATCGGCACCGACACCATAATGGCCGCCCTCGCCGGGCTTTGGCTTCTGCGACGTGCCGTGATCATTCCAGCGGCAGCTCTGGCTCCGAATTATACCGCTTCCGACAATATTTGCTGCCACGATTCTTTCTAGACACCTCCCCGAATCTTCGGCAATAGTAAGTGCTTCGATGACGCTGGCCATGGGCAGCGATACCCCGGACGCCGCCATCTTCACTTCTATCGGGGCGAACCCCAATCATTTAATAGAAGTAGACAGCTCAGTTGAACTCAATGATTGTTATCGGTTCAATAACAGTTGGCGCCGCCGTGTAACTCCGGCCTATCTCGATTAAGTCGACTTTCGTTTGAATGACATTTAAGAGCGTTAGTGTAATTAGGGTACACATTTTTCTATGCCAATGGCGGTTAGCATCTAGAATCTAATTCATCAAAGGGAGGCGTAAGAAAGTTACGGAGTTCTTCGCTGTACCGTTCTTTCTTTCTCTCTTCGTTCCAGTTCTAATAGTGTCAAGAAACTATCACCCTGCACGAGGTGATTACTTGAGTAAACCGCTTGAAAGTATTCACCACATTTTGTTTTCATCAGCTGTCTGGCGCGTGTGGAAGTCGAACGTTTCAAGGATTTCCATGACACCCTGAAATGCGTAGCGCAAAGAAGCTTATGTCTTGTCGCGCTGATATCAAACAGTGCGGCGGATCAAATGAATACTCAACCCAGCGATTTAGTCTACATAATAGAGAGTTTTAGTAGACCGTGTTCCCACCTCCGCTAACCCTCCACAGCGAAGAAACCGCCAATGCGCCTGCGCGCCGATGGCCTTGGCTGTAGAGTTCAGGGTAGAGGAGGGGCTTAGCGGAGGGGGAAACACGGTCTACTACAACTCCCTAATAAGTGGCGCACTTTCTTTCCACGAGCCAGCAGCCGCCGTTGTGCGCGAGCAGGCTCAACGAAATCGACGTCAAAGTCCACCCTTCGCGCTTAAGATGACAGTGAAATGTATGGGTTTCGTGCCAAAGGAGAATAAAGACAGGCTTTTCATCGCCACAAGTGAAAGCTACGTGCCTGTTAGACCAATTAATCGCTTACCTTTTACACCAGGCCCCACTGTGGAGATGAAAAGCTTGTCTTTACTCTCCTTTTCCCTGGGGACTATACATTTCACTTTCATCTTAAGCGTGAATGGGGGACTATGATGTCAATTTCGTTCCGTGTGCTCGCGCACACCGGCGGCTGCTGGCTCTTGCAAAGATCGTGCGCCACTTATCCTAGACACTGCAATGTTTGGTTCAGCATCCTTTTAACATCTCGAATGTTCAGGCTCCGCATCGGTGCCCGACTTCGAGGTCTTCTTTCGTCAGCTATCAAAAAGCAGCCATTAGCATGTACAGATAATATGCACTTAGGTGATGATAGTTATAGAGGTAGGCAGAATGAATTTCGTAAAGGGTCCATTAGTAGGTTGGGAATTGACAGGCGAATTCAATTATATATATATATTTGTTTTTACCACCGCTGTTTGCAATTCGAGCTCTAACGAGAGGCAACTAAAATAAAAAGACATATGCTAACGACGAGAACTGTTTCGACTCTGTCTCCATTGCAAAATCTAATTTAGAAGCTCAATTTTGTTTTAACCAGGTATTTTTCGATTAAATTACCCGACAGTACACTCTGATGTGTACTTTTTGACGGTCTAGAGTTTTCTTTTTTGTTTGCCTTGTTCGAAGAGCTTGGTTCCATAAATATTTGAGTAGGAACTCATCCGACTGAGTGATATAAAAAAATTAAAAAAAACGCGAATAACGATTTAGGAAAAAATTAAAAATAATTCCCGGCTGATTTAATTTATGAGGACCGCATTATCCGTGGGCTGAGATTGCGGCAAAAAGAATTTCAACGTTATATTTTTTCTTCTTGTTTATTTGTGTTCCTGTGTGCATTAAAAAATCTTCCAAAACAAACACACATTTGTATTCTCAATATTTGCGCGAATAATTGCGGGCGAAATTGCTTTCCATGTAGTTGTGGGCGACGGAACGGGGGTCTATAAATAGAAATGAATAAATTCCAGCATAAAATGAAACAGTTGCTAACTCGGAAAGCTAATCATCCATCATATTGGTTATCTTCTTTGAAATTTAATTATATCGTAAACACAGGTAAAAATGTGTGTGTGTATGTGTGTGTAATTGGGGCCGGGGGAAGGGGGGGGGGTAGTTTGCTAGACCCTTCTACCTTTTATTTGGTTGCAAATGGTAATGCAAAAAAATTTCAAAAAGAGAGTTGTGTTTTTTTTTAGAAAACGAAAACGAGCATTTTTATTTTATATTTATTTTAAAAAGCAACGGGCATATTAGTCAGTAGAAAGAAAATTTAAAAATTGAAACTAGTTACTTATTTTCATTTTAGAATGAAAAAAAGCCTGAATTCAGTAAGAATTAATGACTGGGAAATAATTATCGTCGCGTCCGCTGCCTACTCCGCAATGCACGCACTCCTTGTGTAAGCTATCGTAGAGGCAAGCATTTCGAGCAGACTGTACTCGTGCCCTACGAATGGTAGCCTATTCAAAGAAGACCTTACACGATGTTTACAATTTGATTAGGTTGTAGCATGAAAAAAGAAAAAAAGATGAGGTTTTTTCTAGCGAGAATCTGACTCCAGTTAAATTGTTATCCTTGCTTACGCGTTTCGCGGTTGTTTACTTTGTAATAAAACTTCCGAAATATTAGGACATGTTTCTAGCAACCCACATAGGAGGGCAGCCTTCACCATCTATTAAAGGCGAATAAACAAAAATTATATTGAGAGGGAAAAAGAGTAAGAGCCCAAGTTTTCTCTGGGTGAAAAGTGCTAGCAGGTAAAACAAAAATGAAAATGGCGGAAGTTAGAGTCACTAAAAACAAACGTTGCTCTACAAAACTTTTGTCTGTTCTGAACTTGAATACGCCTCATCAGTATGAGATGCAAACTTTGAATGTTTTATTAATATTTATAAATGAAAAAAGCGCAAAAAATACAAAGAAAAAACAAAGGACGCGTAAAAGAATTGCACGGACACAGCGCTGACTATCAAATGAAAGTTTAATCCTCAAGCGAACCAGGTTATAAACACCGGAAGCAGAAAGTAAAGAACCAGACAGGACACAAAAATATAACCCGATAGACAAGACTTCTACTATGTCATATCTCTTTCACACTTGCTTGCCATTGTTCTCGATAAATAGGACTTCGCCATCTCCTAAGTGCACCGACGGTGCGCTGACAGATTTCCTTTCCCTTTTGATAAAATAAAAAGCCCATTCAATCTCTCTGGCGGTCTTATTTTTGTTATGGGCCAGGATCGTCAAGTCATTGAACAAAGGCGTACGTAGCCGCACCTACTGCAATGTACGGCAAAGTAGCCAGCGAGGGAGGAACGCAGAGCAAGGGAATGCTCCCACACCCTCACGTTCAAGCACCTCCAAGTTTGTTCAATGTATACCCTACCATATGTGAGGGGATCTGGTACACAAGCCCTAGTGCGCACGGGACAAAACAGGTCCGGTGGTTAACATCACAATGGAAATCACTGGTGCTCCCTCGGTTAACAGCAGGGCACAGTCGTGACAACTTGTGGGGTGCTGAAAACACCACTCGGGTGTTTGGAGAATGTGTGTTTCTTCCAAGCCGGTCGTGGTTTCGATGGTGCCGAACTACAGCGTGTTGGACGCAGTCGCTTGTCGCAAAGTGATGCTGTTGATTTATGTAGAACTCAGGTAAACTCCGCACTGATTACGTTTCGTCGTAAGGTACGTACGTCTTATTATTTAAGTCGACTTTTCTCAAAAAAGGCGACGTGGATCGAAACGTAGAAATGGGCGATCATGTTAGCTATGCGATCACGCTCTTTCAATATCATGACCATTCGTTTCCCGTGTGCCCTACCTGCTGTGTAGCGAGAGAGGCAGAGCACACCGAAGAAGCAGCGGTGCCGTCGGCGTCGGTGATTCGTCCATGCTGCGAAAATACTGAGCGTGCACGGTGCCTCGTTCCTCGTCCTGGCAGGTGAATGTTTATAAAGCCATGCGCGACGCCGTTGCTATAAACAAAGACAAAAACCAAAAGACGTATCGCGTCAGGCGAAACGCCTCGCTTGGCGGAAAAATTGGGTCGCGGGCCGATCCCGATTTTCCACCAGCGACGAGATTTTGCCACTCGACTCCAAATTCCGCTTGACGCCGGCGCGAATCCGCGCTCGAATCCGCAAGTGTAAACGCGCTATTAATCCGTGAAGCACATGAGAGCAAAAACCGCGTCGCATCTCGCCGTCGAGCGGCGTACATATAGCAACTGTCGGTGATATACTGGGACATGACTGCGGGGCATTTGGTCATGTCGTAGCATCAGTGGTGGCTTGGTTTCCCCGTTAAATCTGCTGATTGTTCACATCCAAATAACTGGTTCCCGGTTCCCTTAACAATAAACGAACATCGCTCGTGATGAGTGCCGGCCTTTCTCCTTTCGGTTCTTGATTAGTTTATTCCAGATCCACTAAATAATATACCCGTCAGAGTAAACACTCCAGCCGTACTGGTGGTTAGAATCAGTGTTACCAGTTATCTGAAGCTTTATATCATAATGCGGGAAACGATTTTTTCGTCCTCCTGAAATGTTAAAGCAGTTCAGGACAG
This sequence comes from Ixodes ricinus, assembly GCA_037355805.1. Taxonomy (NCBI): domain Eukaryota; kingdom Metazoa; phylum Arthropoda; class Arachnida; order Ixodida; family Ixodidae; genus Ixodes; species Ixodes ricinus. The sequence goes on from JAZHYW010043286.1 coordinate 9,678, forward strand.
GGAAAACGACATCACCTGAGCTTTTGACAGCGCATCTAAATCTTCAGCAAGTCGCATTATAGCGATCGCCATTAGAGTACTTTCGAAAATCCCGGCACGCAACACTGCGCGCGTTGCATTATAGGTACCTCTTTGGCCACGGAAAGGAGTGGCGTAGCTACCATCTAGATACTGTATACCGTGACTTCGTTTTCGATTGCCCATTTGACGAAGTAATCAATCTCAGCACTGAATGAAAATAAAGTCAACGCTCGCTCAATTGCATTGCACCCATTCATCTTTGTGATCGCCTCTGTTGAAACACGGACCTCCAGCGGTCATAAGGACCTTCCTAGACTTGGCGAGGAGAAGGACTGCCTCCGACAGCTTCCCATACACTTCTGGTGGCTTGGCTACCACTCCAGAATGTAGCATGACCCTTCCGGCTCACGGATCCTTTAAGAAGCTTGGAACATTGAGGAGACAGTGGAACAGGGTGATCGGTTCAGTCATCGCCTCCTTTATACTGATAATGCCTGCAAATTGTCAGTTGCCAGATATCACCAAGAGGATGCGCCGCTTCCCCATACAAGGCAGAAAACGTAAACGACGTGAACGAAGTGAACAAAGTGACGAACGTCACTAGAACAACTCGGTTGGGAAACTGCCATAGAGCCTGCTTTGAAAAATTGGCTCCGATCCGTACTCGAGAACCGAACTAAAGGCGATCGCAACGCCGCCATTTCTTCCGCAGCGGCCACTCCGAGAATTGCACGACTGCATGAATCGGTTCAAGTCGAGTCGCGTAAGGGCCGATGGCGCCATCTCGCATTGCCATTTCTCAGTAGCAATGTAAATGTTCGTTTCAAGGGTGAGTTTCCCAACTGAGTGTTTGATGGTAGATTCGGCTGGTCAATTTCCAGCCTCTTAAAGCAGTCTGACAAGCCGATGCCTCAATCAGCTGGTTGACGTCGGGCGCTCTAAGTATATTTATTCGTCGGGTTCTTTTATGGCGCTCTCAGATTTTCGGATCGCGCCGTCCTCTGACTCGTAGCACTGTGAGGCGCTCTGACTTCGAAGTGGGCAGAGCCGTTCATACTGAGAGAGTTTGGCCTTCTGAAGGAAATTTTGACAGCCTGGCAACCACACCGGCGAAATCTGACAGCCGGGGGATGAATACTTCCGTCCGCCATTTTGTGACTCTGACTCATAGGAACTCTATGTGATTTTTCAGGAATAAAGAAAAGAAAGAAGTAATGCCATTTTGTGTTATCGCGAAATCCGCTGGTTCTAGCGGGCAACAAGTTCCACCCATTGGCCAAACTTAGAGCCACTAAACCGACTGCACTTCAGGTAGCGACATGGCCTGTTGCGACCAATCTGGTTGCCAGTTATCTGGCTTTATCTCAAAGAATCACAAAAAAAGAGCAGCGCCCATTCATCACCAAAGTTAAACAGTGCAGCAGAAGCCATCTACGCTGACTGTACCGTCATTATCGTGCGCCACCCCGGATCATGACGATCTGCGGGTTATCTATGCTGACCCAATGGCGGCAAACATCTCAGGAACCCGGTGCAAATTATCTCGCTGGCTCATTTGGTGAGCTCTGGCGCTGGCTATCGTCTGCTGGCGATACCGGTGAATTAGTGGGCGAGCAGAAGGTTCGATCCCGCAATGAACCTATATTACTTCGCTGTTGAGTTGCAGGAAGGGAAGTACGACGAAGGCACTACGCCGCTGCCCCAGTATCTGCTGATCCGCCTGCTGCGGTGGGGAAGGTCTGCTCTGGGGAAGTTGGGACGCGGCGAATGGCGTCCGCGTGAAATTGCCGTTTTGGTGCTGGCGAAATCATGCAGCAGGCCGCTGAATGATGAACTGTTGTTTAACCCCTTCAGCTATCGGTAGCCTGCATATGTGAAGTGACGGTCAGCAAATTTTCCCCTTATTTATCGGTTTATATCGCGCATCAGATAAGGTATTCGTAGAAGTGGCTGACTCCGCTGGCGATATTCCTCTACGCTGGACAAACCGTTCGGGCGCGTTGATGCTTATTGCGTTTTCTCCCCGGCACCGTTTCCAGGCGCCAGCGTCCATGCCAAAGACGCTCAACGCAATACGGCACCTGGGGCCATGCTAACGCTTATCAGCGTCTGGACTACGGTGATGCAGTTCCAGCGGAAGAAGCTGTCGATGGGATATTTGCTCTGCGGGCTGGTGATGATCAATATTCAGTGTTTGGTGCGGAAAAGGCCTTTACTCAGCGTCGTTTCAATAAAATGGTCAGCACTGAGTTTGAAGACGTGTATCTCTCCCCGTCTGCCGTTATCTCCGGTCTTGCCGTTATTTATTCAATGCGTATACGTTTATGCTTATCTGGTGAGTTCTACGGTGAGGCATCTATTTCATTTCTCTGGCAAATTGGCAGTACTTCGCGGTATGAGCTTGTCCAAATAACGGTTAAGGGAGAATACAATCGACAAGGTTTATGGTCCTGCGGTAGTCAGAACCGGCCTGTCCGGGGGGGAACCTGGGGCTTATTTACTACCCCAAAGTGCTCTTGCTGAACCTCTCTCACCCTCCCCTCGTACAGCATTTCGTCGTGAACAAATGCCTGCGTCAGAAAAACTGGGTCTGGCAAAAATTTACAACCTAAGCACCTGACTGGGTCGTACTCCGAATTCGCTAATTTTCTTTGAAATCTGAACTACACTGACAAAAGGTTTACCTTTAGCATCAGGTCATGGGACAAACAGGTGATGGTATGGGCACCATTATTTTTTCAATTTTGTTGTTATACTTACGCGAAGAGTAAAATAAACTGTTGAATTTAAGAAAATTTAAGGATAGCAAAAATAAACTAAATGACCTCGGATTCTAGCGAAAATAACGAAAAACACCATCTATTTTGAGAAATGAAAACAAGCGAAATCAACATTTAACTAAAATTGAAGACGCATAACGCTATTATTGTTTGAAAAACACGCGTTAGCTGTGATATCGGAAAATATGAAATTTGTCTATTTTACGCTTGCCACCGTTTGTAGTATTTTTAATCGTAAAGGTTGCTCTCATAGCTAAAGGCCTTTCAGCGTGTGCTAAAAATTTGAATGTTTAGAAATCACATCCTGTTTTGCATTTTAGTTAATCAGATAGAATGCATTTTTTAACAGTTTTGTTTCGTCATCAGTAGGGAAGACTATCGTTGTCTCACGAGTATGTTAGGCGTATTCTTTCCCGTTTTATCTTTTCCAAATAGCAAACCAATCCTTTTCTTCCGGACGGTAATTCAAACGAAACTTGCAGATGAAATCCCCTTGTTTATTGTTTCTAAATGTGGGCCCAGAGCAAGGAGAGCTCAGCGGTTTTCTTCTGAGACGTTGGTCGAAGTGTGCTGGTGCGCGTCTGTTGCGTTTTTCTCTTCAATGCTTGTTGGATGTGACAAGTAAGGGCTTGACTCGTGACTTTATTAAGAGTGTTTTCGTCTGAACCGTTTTATCCGTTCTATGTTTTATGCAGGCCTAGAGCTTTATGCGTTATCTGGACTTAAAAAATACAATTTTGCCCCTTCTCTAAAACATTCTTGACAGCTGGAGCTGTTAAAGGGTCTGGATTCCCCAGGATCGTGTCCGTCCTCAAATTACCTGGTGACTCTAGAACTCCGGACAACTACCGCCATCTCTGGGCGAACGGCGGCAAGCCACGTCGTCTGGATGCCGCCGTCGCTCATAGATTGCGGCAGCCTTTCCCTCTGGCTTCCCGGTGTGCGGCCGGCCATTACTTTCCATTGTATAGCTCCGCTGGTCCTCCTTCTTCGCCAGAGTTGCAAAGACTGGAAGTTATTTTTCTGTTACACACGCCAATACACTCCCTATCAAAACATGAGCTCGAGGGGGAAAAAACGTGACACGTACACGGGGCGTTGATGGTTATTTTGTCGCAAAAAGCACCTGTAACTATCGAGACATGTCATTTTTCGTTTCGAGTCGAGTGGGACTGACTTTGTTTTTCTGGGACGCCCTTCAGTGAACTATTAGGAAAGACTTGCTTTTAACACCATACGGCATTAGGTTTCTTCCCGTGAAGAAAGAAGTTGAGATCCCTGTCGATCTAGTCATGCTCCTGGGTTTGCATGCCATACGGAGACAGTAGAATGGCTGTTAGGCGTGCCGATGTGGACGCCCGACCCGTACCGTACGTATGTATTTCATAGAATCTGTCTGCAAATTAAAATGTGTATACGCCACTTTGGATTGTGCGCCTGATTGAAAGTCATTTCTGAACCTAAATGAGACCTTCAAAGGAATTTTATATTTTACGACCGCGCATTGGTGATCTCTGTGAAGTGAATTTAACAGTGTAATCTTTTTGTTTTGTACATGTCCAAACTGGCAATAAAAAAGAGAGGATCGGTGGCCGAGTGGGCTTGCGCACCCCAGCTCGAGAGACACGTAGAGAAAAAGCGCGTGCTGCAGAACCCAGGGATCCCTCAGATCTGTACCTAACCCTGCCCCTGGGTGCGGTCGTGTATCATCACTACTGCGTGGTGCACGTTAAAGACCGCAGGCTAGCAGTCGTACTGCACTGGCTGAATTGCTCAACTACAGTGGGTAACAATGCCCGCCATATTCTGACAGACTAAACTCCTGCCGTTTAAACAACTAACGACTGATTTGTTTGTTCCTGGCACGTCGGGAGCCGCCCCCCCCCCCCCCCGAAAAAACAAAAACAACAACAAAAAAGCGTGCCACAGCGTTTTATTCTTATTGGTCGACAGCACCGACGGTATTGTAAATAAAACAAAAATCATATATTCGAAAGTGCAAGCACCGTATTTAGTCGCGACGGAATGTCGTGAAGTGAGATTGGAACACCGACACTTTTGCCAATGGGATTCAAGATGCGTTGCACGGCACTACGTCGCCAGGATCGCTTCGATTTTGCAAGAGGTCTATTGTACTACACCATATACAAATATAAACGGACAAGCTTCTCTTTCTTATGACGTCACGTCCTGGGCCCGGCCGCCAAACATCTCTCTTTTTGTCAGTCGTTCGGCATTGGCGGCGATGACTATGGCGTGTGCGTTTCGTCGAATTCATTTTTTACTTTGAAGTGATTTAAGGCCGAAGCAGGGATGATCCGTACGTGACAATGTGTGTTGGGATGTGTTCTGTGATGTGAAAGAAACGTGCAAGAAACGTGGACGCCTGGATACCTGCAAGAAAAGGAATTCGAGATCAAGATACGTAGAAAACGGTTTCGATTAATCTTCGTTTCGTTGGAACTGCAGACGCTAGTTTTTCTTGAAAACTACGCTACTGTTTAGGTCTATGTAATTTGTGTAATTCTAACTCGCAGAGCTTTACTCAAGAACACAGACCTTGTTCACCGATTCCTTGACTGGTTTAGGTCTAGTGGTAAAATCCTGCTGAGCACGAGAGCTCACTAAAGGAAAGGCGACGACGAACCCCTGCCAAACGCACAACAATCTGGACGTTCTAAGCTCTATGTACATGTCAAATACATTCTACCTTTGATGACTGCGTATTCGACGACTAATCTTATTGCTGGCTAACAGCGTGGACGAACCAGGCTAGAACTTGCCCGGCGGCTCGTTGCTCGTCGAGCCGAGTCGAGATGATTGCGAGAAGCTGGACACATCGTCTGACGTCACGCTGATTTGGAGAGAAGGTATTGGAAAGGCCTCTCAGTCTATAGTCGGTGACAGGTGAAGTTAAGAGTTCAGGGGAACATTTCGCACCCATTTCCACTTCAGTAGAGCGAACGTTGGAAAGGAGGAGGCCCCCTCTCCACTGTTCGCTTTGCTAAAGTGGAAAGAGTTGGATGGAGCTTCCCTTTAATTATTCACCTGTCACCGACTATAGGCGGTGTTGACTGTACCCGCCCTACACTGTGCACAAAGATGGCGGCAGCCAGAGGAAAACCGGGAAACGGATTGTCGATTCCCAAAGTCTATTTCAATAGCCTCACCAGCAAGTAATGAAATACTGCTCGGAATTCTAGCTTTACTTTTTCTTCTTACGCCATAAATTACTCCAATTTTGCAATAACAATATGTGTGCAGGCGGGCTGGTGATAATTAATCGTAATGGAACATTGGTGAAAAAGAGAAAAAAAAATCAAGAAACTTTCGAGTCGAAGAAAAGGATGACAGTAGGAGAAAATTTTAGAAGCAGCTGCATTCATTTATTCTTCTCCCTCCTTATGTAACATCGGATACTGACGTCACTGACTTCTTAGCGGATACACTCTTTGAATACACAATTTTTCCGCACCAGAATTTCAGATGCTTAATTGTGGTAATGAGTTTTTTTTTTTTTATTGTCTCAATAGAGTTTCGCGTAAATAATCTAAGATAAAAAAAGAATAAGGTACGCGGTGCAGGATCTCTTAAAGCTGCTACAACGGTAAATTCACGCGCAATATATTTTGAGGTTGACCCACCCTATCGCTGCAGCCTCCTTTCCACTCTTGTGACGTCATCGCCGGAGTGCGGAGGCCTTGTCCCCGTATTGCCGGCGACCTCTTCCTCCTTTCCCGCGCACGCGCAGGAAAACACGCGTTCCCTCGCCCTCCTTCAAAAAAATCACGCCGCGGTCGGGGCCGCGGAATCCACCCGCCGACTCCTCGAACCGTTAACAGAGCGTCCGAACTCCGCGAGGTTCAGACCACTCTGCCTCTTCTTTGGAACTTCCAGCCTTGCCACTTTTCTGGGTGTTTCAGCTGACGACGGCGTCAGAACTTAACCTGTGTTACGAGAGTTTGAGGTCCGTGCCGATGTCGTTGACCTCAAAGTCCGCCGGCATGGAAGGACGTTTCTCACTCGACCCCGGCAGAACGAAGTGATTCCGTGTTACAAGTTGGACAAGACGCCGTCGTGACAAGATTGTGTCGTTAGATTTACACATGCTGCGCTGTGGGTTGTGAGGAGTTCGCGGGCGGATCTGTTTTTGTTGTGGTTCCGATGACCAGTGATCGGCTCTTGTAGAACCACGTGTGTGGGTGTGTCGGCGATCGGAATGCCATCTCGTCGTCCGGAGATGTTTTTCCTGGGACTGTCGGGGTGTTTTCTGGCGATGTCGATCGTTTCGTCGGCGGCTGGTTATGGTGAGTGGATAATTAGTGACCGCTCTCTTCTAAACGGGTTGGCTCGGCAACTGTTTGAGAGCATTTAATTGTTCGGGTTGTCTCGTATAGTGCATAATGTTTTAACACCTGGTTACTATATTTAATTTTCTTACAGATGAAACACTCGAGATGTAAATGATATTTTAAAAGCGTGCGACTAGTGTTATTCGTTAATGACACTACTTATAAATAACTTCATATACACTAATGACGAAGAAAAAAAAGGAGAAGGCGTTGCGCTGCTTCCGGTGTGAGTAATGAAACACTATCCACTTGATTAAGTCATTTGTAATACAAAACTTAAATTTTAGGGTACGTAAGGGAAAATAAATAATAGCTGAAAAATACAACAAAAAAGTAAAGATCGACAAGACCTTGTTCGACGGCGTCGACAACAAACAATAGAAGCGGACTAAGCAAACAATAAAATTGAAAATTTTCCGCGAATGTTGAAACTAACTGCAGAAATAATGATAAAATGGAAACTAAATTTATTCTCTATTTGAAAGAAAAAAAAATGAAAGACGTTTACAGATCTTTGCAATGCGAAATTAGAGCACAGCTCTTGAGGAGGAGGAGGGAGGGTATGGTAGGAAAGGGTATGCCCCCTCTTCCTCCTTCAGCCCCTCCTCTCCCTCGTCCTCCAATTCAGTTTCCCCGCTAAATTTAGCGTGGAAAATGACGTCACATAACTTGGTGTCACATCACCAATGAACAAATTTAGTTTCGCCGCCAGATTTAGCGGGAAAATTGACATCATGTGACCTCAAGACCAATCCGATTCCTCGCTAAATTCAGCGGGGAACTGAATTGGTGTTGAGGTCACATGACGTCAATTTTCCCGCTAAATCTAGTGGAGAAACTGAATCTGTCCGCTAAATCTAGTGAAGAAACTGAATTTCCCCGGTAAACTCTGCGGAAAATTGAATTGGTGTTGAGGTCACTCGACGTCGATTTTCCCGCTAAATTTAGCGAGGTTACCCCGACGGCGACGCCGACGCCGCGAAACACAGAAACGGGCGCCTATAAAGCTGCGCACAAAAACACTTAAATCGACTTCATTTGACCTCCAGGGTCACGAATATCAAAATTATATTTCAAATTGACGAGCCATGTAGTCACAACAGCACCTTCAAAGTAGCGCTGAAGCCCCTGCTTCCCGGCGCGTACGGCGTGAGGAGAGATTCGCGACGTATTATACAGAGGTCTCAACATGTACGCGCTTTCCGCAAGCCTTACTGAAGGCTGGTTCACACTGCCCCATTTTCTTACGTTAAGTTACGTTACGTGCAAGTCATCGAAACATTCGGGTCTTGAATGTCGCGTGTCAATGCTTTCTCCTTGAACCGGTAGCCTCGCTTGATATGAAGCACAGATGTCTCGGTGACTTGTACGTAAGATTTCGTAACGTAACGTAAGGTAAGAAAAAACGGGGCAGTGCGAATGGGCCTTTAACCAGAGTAGTCCAAAACGCAGCACACGTTCCGTCACACGCGACACGCGCAAGGCAGTTGAAACCTTTGTTTGGGACGTCACCGCACCCAGCGATTTTTTTTCTTATGTTTTTCGCGCGTTGTTTGATACGTTTGGATCAAATACTTATGATATTCAGATTTCCACGACAAAAACAGACTAGAATTCACCTCTAACTTGATTTTTTAAAGAACGTCATCACATACCTTTTATTTATTGCATAGATATAAATTTGTTTTAACGTGCGTGTAAAGAAACCTGCACGAATAAATAAAAAAAACACAAAATAAAAAAAATGTTTTTGTTTTTATTTAATGAGCGGTGGATCAGTAATCTAGGTTTCGAAATCTCCTTTTGGTTCCATAGTGACTTAGTAAGTAAGAAACGACGGGCTGAGTTGCTTATCAGTGTTCGCACTTATTTTCTTTTTTTCGTAGTAAGTTTGTTGGCCTTTTTAATGGCAAACGAACCAGTCTTTTCGGCTTCCGAGTGATAGGAAGGTGCTCCGGATTATCCTCACCGTGTGTCCCTAATTGCGCAGTTGTGACAATAATATTTACATCGCAATAATGTAATCATGGCCAGAGTGATTTTATGGTATACTCATCGAGAGCTCAACAAATTCCGACCGTGGCTTCCCGTATGGAAATCTTATATCTGGGGCATATCTGGTCATCTCAAACATTATATGATTATATACGGCCTATATACAGCCTTATCTGGCGTATATACAGCCTGATATAGCGTATATACAGACTTATCTGGCGTATACACAGCCTTATCTGGCGTATATACAGCTTTATCTGGCGGCCGGTTTTCAATATATTAAAAGTTAAACAAAGTTAGAAATTTACTTTGTTAGCAAACTGCTGAATAACTCATTGTTTGCAAGCTAAATATTAGCACAAATAATCCCAAACTTCAGCTTCGGCAAGCTTAAGTTTGAGATTAGTTGTGCTAATTTTTCACGAGGATTTCAATGTAGAATTAATTATTTTGAAGTGTTAACATTACGCCGGAATAGACCATTTGCTAAATCCCCCAAGCACCTCGGCCTGTACTCGAGGAATCATGTGGACGGTGTTTCTTCAGCTGCCTAGTGATCGGAAATTTCGATCAATTCTATAGTCACACAGTTTTGAGTGTAATTCGGAGTCACCGTGAACAAGTGTCGTATAGAACCCAACTACCTGTAATATCACTTTTAACATTTTTCGCCAATGTCAGTACTGTGCATTCTGTCCAACCTTCAACCTGGATGAGCTGCAGACATATCTCTTACATTATTATCATTCTCGTGCAACTTCAAAGACGCTGTATTAAGTTAGAAACGCTTAAAAATGCTATAAACAGCTCCGCTGAATCCGAGCTAAATCCCTGTTTTGGTTGCTGTGATTTCTCGGCTTTTAAGTAATTCCTGCTAAAACAACAATTACGAGAATGATAATATTGTAAGAGATTTCGGCGCCTCAGCCTGGTTGAAGGTTGGACAGAATGCACAGTATCATGCAACGCTGCCATTGAGAGAAATTTTAAAAGTGATAGGACAGGTCCTTGAGCCTTATGGGACGCTTGTTTAGGGTGACTGCGAATTACACTCAAACTGTGTAACCATGGAATTGGTCAAAACTAGCCATCACACTAGGAATCACCGTTCCTATAATTCCTCGATGTGCGGACCGGGGCACTAGGAGAATCGTAAACGAGTAAAAAGATATAAAGTGCTGATTTCAGGCTTGTGTCGCTTTTGATATGCCTGGCCAGATCTGGAATTTCTCACTTAGCCAGATCTGGGATTTCCATACCTGGCCAGGGGATATCAGGCTATATCTGGCGTTATGAGGCTATATCTGGCAGATATACCATATCAGGTTATATGTAACCATTTTTTTATATGGCCATATCTGAAATCTTCAAAACTGGCCAGATATAAATTTTTGTAAGGGTTATGATGTTCACAGTCTTAAGATTCTTAAGATTCTTCGAAGTCGCCACGCCGTGCTGATTCTTAAGTTGTCGGTGACATTAGACAGGGTAAAAAAGGGGAAAGAAAGGCTACACTCCGTTAGACCTTGAGAGCCACTGAAAGAGAAAGCTACAAGTGCGAGAGCAGCGAGCCAAGTGAAAGCGTCGTTCGAGGCAACGTATTCATGCTCGTCGTTTGGTAGCGATCGACTTCGATCGAACTTCCGGCGAGACAGCGCGTCGCGCGGAGGTATAGAACAGTGCCTTATTTTGTGATCGATTCCTGCCTTCCATAAAGCAGACTCACGCGCAGTAGTTACGATAAGCCCATTAACTAACGCAATAACAATAATAAAAACGCGCTCACTACTTCACTGTACTTCTATTAGCACAATGCCACTCCAAGAGTATTTCTACTGGTTGCCGACCCGTGATTGGTTACGAGATAGGGACGAGTTTGAAAAAAAACATAATTACTAAAACTATAACAGTTATTTCGCACGAAATTATAAAGTCACTGCCTGATTTACTCGTAAGTTGTTCCACACTGATATCGGACGCGCAAATATTGGTAATAAGCGAAGTAATGGCAAGCTCAAAATACCAGTAAGAATCTTCGCGTGATATGTGCTTATGAATGTTCGGCTTGTCTCTGTCTACCTGCCTGTCCTTTTCTCGGTATTTTATTTCGTCTCTGTTTCCGTCTTCAGTGTCTTATTTCCATCTTGACATCTGGAGATTATTTCAGAAAAAGGAGCCCATTAGCGAATTGGTTTGCTCCGCACGCAATCGCGATATTTAAAACGGGGACAGAGGCACGATGCGAAGTCGCTGCCCAATTCACAAAGAGGAACTGAAATAGACGAGTTATCAATTGATTGACTGACTAATAAGCAACGAGCTCTAATGCATGATGAAAGCACGCGGCAAATTCGAGAAGCAATGGAGTCCTAATAGCATGCCTGACAATAACGATTTAATTGTGGTACTGCAGAGGGGAAGTTTGAAATGCTACAAACACAAATCATGAGAAGATAAGGTCTGTTTGATGGGCACAATTCAAGAGTGCATCGTTGCGTAAGGTGGCACTTCGAGCCACTTCACAAGCTGACACTTCAAAGCACCAACGCTTCAAGCCACCTGGTGCTCAAAATCATTGTTGTAAGTCATCTAATGCTTTATTAAAAATCGCACGAAGCGTTTTTTTTTCGATCATCCAGAAATGTTCAAACTAACCGCGACAGAGCAAGACGCTTTCGCTTCGGCTTTCTGAGACTGTATCTGAAGCTCAGCAAGTCGCAATTTTGAATCACAACTATCGCCAATTGAAACCCGCACCGCACTAAGGACCAACATGGCGGCGGCGACAAGAAGACCGGGGAATTGCGTGCCCATACTGTACGCGTCATTCATTTACTGGCTCCAACTTGCATCAGGCTTGCACCGCAGACTTCTACTATGGTCCCTGGATGAAACGCGTGTCCGACTGGTGTGTTTTGCGTACTTTTCCGTCCACGCATCGAAAGTGATCCCGAAGTGGCAACAAATGACGTCACGAAAGCCGGAGCGTCATTCTGCCGAATGTCGCGATCCTGGCGGTCTGTCGTAGAAATGTTGGCGAAAATAACGAGCGAACGCGAGTGTCGCTGTCGTTGCGGCGTCCCAACTCCTGGGTGGCTAAACTCGTCAAACGCAAAGATTCTTTGTGTTATATGACATAGTGAGGGAAGAAACCGAAAGATTGCCGCGAGGATTGTTTCTTTTTTCCCAGAACCTTTGATCCGTTTGTATTCGTGACTTTTTTTCATTGAAGGGGTGAAAAATCTCTACCACTCCCTGGGCTCCGAACAAGAGCGGCCCGAGAGAGCGCGCGCAGACGACCGCGGTTCACGACAAAGATTATCAGCTGCGATCAACATGTTTTATGGTCTCTAAAAAAATGAAAGACATTTACAGCTTCCTGTAACGCCGAATTAGAGCGCATCTCTTGAGAAGGAGAAGGAGGAAAGGGTATGCCCCTGCTTCTCATTCCTACCTCTCTCCTCCTCCTCAAACTCTATCCCCCTCTTCCTTCCCTCCTCCCCTTCCCCTCCTCCTCCTCCCCGCACGTGGTATCATGGGACGCTTTCCATAATGTAGCGCGTGACTTGAGGTAACGTGACGTCACGTGACCTTCGTGATGTCACGTGACCACTCCTGACGTCACATGACTCTCGTGAGGTCACGTGACCCCCGTGAGGTCACGTGAACCTCGTGACGTCACGAGTCCCGCGCGTTGCATTATGGGATATTTCCTATAATGCAGCGCGCAGTTACGCCGACGGCGACGCCGACGCCGCTCTAGCCGGAAACGGGCGCCTAAGAGCTGCGCTCTAAAAGCACGGCGCAGGCTTGGTGTATTGCATTCTAAAATCAACACCGTCGAAGTTGACAGTCTGATATCATTCTTATTTTCGCAGATAAAGCACAATTTGCTGAAAAACGTCCCTACCTTTCATTTATCTTCGCCTTGTAGGCCGACGTGGCTAGAGTCAGAACCAGCCGAGTAGCGTTGTCCGGTCGGTTTCAAGCAGATTTCGCCTCCGGGAAGTTCTCCTCCCAATCGGCGTAATGCAATAATTTTACAGCTTTTTTCTAAGTAGTGACTGGCCAAGTGGACTACCAGAAACATGCATCGGCGTGGTCGGCTTGGAATAAGGCTAATGTCAGGTTGTCAATAGCGACGGTGATGTCTTAAGAATGAGATGACTCCAAGCTTCCATCGTGCACAAATCAGACTTGTCACCGTCGATTCGAACACGCACCATCACATTTGTCGTTCACAACTGACAATCGTGACCCTAGACTTCATGGGTAGGAATTATAAAAGGACGTCACTGAACGCGCCTGCACACTACAAGCCCTAGCACGAGACTCTCGCTGAAAGTATCTCATGATGACTCGTGAGTTCGTGGAACGCGAAGCGATTCATTCAATAACCGTTAGAACCATTATTTCGAAAATTGCACATTGTGCTGTTTCTCGTGGTCACTCAGTTGGAACGTCTCTAAGAAGGAACGTGGCAGCAGCGGAGCTGAAGGAAGGTGGTACCCCCCCCCCCCCCCCCACCGCCTCAGTGACGTCGAACGAGGGGGCAAGAGGCATTAAGCTGTAAGGGGAAGAGACGATCGTTCGAGCCCCAGACCATAGCCTCCAATATAGTTCCGAAACATTCCCTAAAGGAATAATAAGAAATTTGGGGAAAGGGATATCCCCGCTCCTCCCTACCCTATCCCTCCCCATTTTCTACGGCACTTCCTGACCCGTATTGTTTTGTGTGTGTTGGTCGTACTCCATTTTATTCCCTTTCCACGGTTTTTTTTTCTTGTTATCCCCCGTCGCCTTGTCATGTCTCAAACACTACCGACGTCACTACACACACCACCTCTGAGTGACCCCAGGTACCGTTGTTGACAATGGCGGAAGATAATCGAGCTCTAAAGCAGCGTACACCGCGCCCTTGTAACATTTATACAAGACGAAGAACGGTTTCCTCTGACTTCGGCAAAAATTTGAGGTAATCGCAAACATAAATTTAAGCATCAACATCGCTGAAGTGACGTTACTCTGAAGTAGAGCCTGTCTATAGTAAGTTACAGGTTAAGAAGGCAGCGGCAAATGCCCCTTAAAGGATTTTATATATCCCTCCGCCACCTCCGCATCCAATAGCATACCATCGTTTCCTTGACGTCGCGGCCAACGCGCGAGAAGGGTCTTGCCTTCCTGTAAATATTTGCCTTATCTTTCGACTTTGACTTAGCGTTGTGGAAGCCACGAGAGGGAGATTAGAGTTTTCCCCTCCGATGGAAACAAATGCAACTTTCGGGGGTTAGGTTCCCCCTCCGATGGATACAAAGGCTACTTCAGGGGCTCGGTTCCCTCTCCGATGAATACAAAGGTCGCTTTCTTAAAAAGGAGGGTCGGAGACAAGTTGGCATCACTCTGTAGCCATTATCTATTCATTGAAGCGGAACAAGGGGCGTTTCCAGGGAACTATTCTTTCGACTGCGGATGGATTTGAAACGGGCGCATCACGCTTGTGGGAGGAGCTTCTCTTACCTTCTTGACTTGTAACCGACTATAGTGATTCCAGCTCCTACCACAAAATGAACGTCTACGAAGATGCGCGGGCAGCGAATAATGGAGCCAGCCCATGCAGGACTTCTAGAGGGCTTCCGAGTTGGGGAGTTGATGGTGGCCGATTTCGCCGGTAAAAAGTTTTCAATGACCCCTACCAGTACAGGAATGTTCCAGGTTGCATAACCGCCAGTCGGTGGCCGTTGGTTCCGCATAGACACACTTCAAAGTCAAATGGTCCTCCTTAAACCACCGGATCTTGGGAAAGCAGCGCCATTGCCTTCCCCTGCCTCCTAGCCGGACACAAACTGAAACTAACATAGAGACGACCAAAACCTCGCAACGTGGTTGCCTGATATATAAAAGTGCATTGACACTCAGGACTGTAAAACATAAGAAATATCGAGAAACGGGTTGACAAATATAAAAGCATAAACGCTACAAAGATGCAGGTGGGTATGAAAAAACAAAACATAACGTTGCGAACCAAACAAGTTCGCATCGCTCCTTACATCTGATAGGCGCAAAAAGAGTGCTCTCTTTTTACCTAACAAAGAAACATGCTAGCAAGCGGTGATGAACGGTATTTGGTGCCATGGCAGTCGCGATTTCGGTTCTTTCAAGTATCTGAAGCATCAAAAAAGTGCTTCTAAACCAACCGCGCCAAGATCGCTCAGGGGTGTCAGCGTTTTGAAAGCGTTCCTCGCCAGTATAAGTGTCTTTGGCATTATATGGGCAACAAACTAATCAATCATGCGGATTTCGACAGACATTTTACAACGCTATAAACGTCTTTTTGGGTATTATCGGGCAAAGAAATATTTTCAATGTTGCCAAGCTCTAACGCCGCATGCGACGGCTGGTGCGAAATCTGGGGTCGTTTACCCGGTGTGTGGATAATAAAATTTCGATATACAAGACATTACTTTGTACATAATGAACCTGTAACCGCGAATTTGTTTCGTTTATTCAAGAACGGAGAGGGAAAAAAAAACTGCTTATTTCATGGACAAAGTAAGTTTAGTAACTGGGACCAAGTAACTTTAATCCTCTTATGCGGCATTCCGACTCGCGGTCAGTAATATCACCAACTGCAAAAAAAGAAAAAAACAATCTGCTGACAACCAGGAAAAATGACTGCCCCCACCTCCTCGCCCTTTTCGCATACCAGAGGACAAAAAGTCATTCCGCGGCAAAAGAGTCCTCCCCTTCCCTCTGATTTTCTCCGGGCTGCTCTTCATCAGCTAAACTCTGGCAGAGAGAAGAATTGTGCAGTTTCAGTCGCATGCATAATTGGGCAAACGCTTCTCTAATGCGACGGTAAGCGGAAACGTCCGCAATAACCGCCACTTTGTGTCGCGCTAAGCGGCCTTGTGGGCACACAAGGCGGCCTGGCCTCGTGGCCCTCCCTCATTACATCGATCGCGGAATGGAAAATTAACGGATGGCGCTCTTATTCGGGCGCTGGTCGCGGCTGTAATTGCCGGGGAGGGGACCGCCGGAGCACGAGCTTGGAATACGATCCGCCAGAAGTGACCGATGCTCGGCGGTCTCGGTGAGCCGCAGCTCGCTTCCGCTCCTAATAATGCTGTCGGCGCCAATCGGCGTCCTTAAAAAAGAAATGTTACATCAAAGTCGTGTACGGAAAATGCTAGTGTAATTAATGACTTTACGTTGGCGGCTCTCTTCGAACGAGCTACAAAAGACCGACGACAGCATCGGTGAATGTAGTGTAGAACGTGACCCCGGAAAATATTTTGTGCGTTATGTTTTTTGCGAAGCTAAACAACGCATTGCCGAACGCTCAGCCTCTTCACAAATGTATAGCGCTAGTCGTCCTGATCAGATGCCCAGTGTTTTAGCTTGTTTTTTTATGTAAAATTATAGAGTGAATAATTGAAACTTTCAATGGGAAAATAAGGCTTGTTCGTGGTAGCTGACACCGCTCAATCTCCGTGTATTCGTTGGTCAGTTGTCTGCCGTTAATTTGCCATTGGATTTTTGTTTTTTTTGAATTCCCCATAACTTTTAAATTAGATAAAGACAATTTCTGAAACTTAGAGGCCTGGTCCGGACCGTTTAGCGCTACATTTGGACAAAGACAGCGTTCGGCAACGCGCAGCTTTACTTTTGTGATGAAAACAAAAACTTTTTTTTGTAGCGTGTTTTAGACTCTACGCAGCCCGTACTGACAACCCTGTGGCAGTTTGCCATATCGCGCAGTCGTTTCTTGTCCGAGAGAAACCCACAGAAGATGCTGGTCGTGAAAGGAACTTCTGTAGTATTAAAGGCCTTTGCTGGCGTCCCTCGCTTTAAAGATCTTGCATTCAAAAATTCAAAACGAACGTCCGGATCGGTGCCATGCACCTAATGGTATGGAAAATTACGTTCGATCGAAAGCTAGCCAAAGTTATCTTGGCCTGCACGACGCATGGCATACCGGCTGGGCCAGCCGGTATGCCATGCTTTCAAATTTCTATACAAGCCGTCTTCGTACAAACACGTGCATCTTACACACATTAGGTCATTGCGCTAGTTCTATTCCAACGTCTAAAAACTTCTATGCTGTTTTAGGTTATCGAAAATGAAGTAATTGCACAGGCGAGCTGGTGGAAGCTTACCATGATGAATTGATCCCGAAACTGCCACAGTCTCGAGTTTAATTCATCATGGTTAAGTTAGGTTTAAAAAAAAAACTGTTTTACACAAGCAATGTATTTTTTTCTATCAACTACTGTTGTTACTTTGGGCTAATAAAATGTAACGAAAATGACGACTATCTAAAATGTGATTATTACACTAGGCTCGTTCTCTAACCATCCGTCGTCGTCGTAAAGATTAACCACCAAAAAAAGAACGGTTCTTTTTAACCGAGAGCCTATCATTAGGAGGCTTCCATGTGAAAAATTCAAACGAGAATTTCTTTAAAACAAATACTTCATACATAATGCATTGGAGCGTCATAAATAAGCTTGATATGGCAAAAACAGCCGTCCGCGCTTTTGTTCGTCCGTTTTCCTCGATACAGAGAACAAGCACACCTAATCCCCGTCCTTCGACTGTGTGGCACATGACAAAGCTTCCTACGGGTGCTTTTATCAATAAACGTTTTCGGGTGTCCGCACAGCAGGGTTTTAATTCATTCGCAAGTTTCAGTGAGTTTCAAACTCGCTAATCCTTAAATGTACATATATATCCGTGGACAATCAAGTTCACGCTTCTCCCGGTCGTTTCTTTTTTTTTTTTTCAACTAAATCCGAGTGAGGGGATTAATGCCCGATCCACAAATTAACGAGAACTTCGAAGCTCGAGTATAGCTGCATGTGGGCGATTTGTTATTCCGGCGCTCCAACAAAAATATAAACGACAACGCCTAGTTCTGAACAAAAAGGAAGAAAAAAACAATCTGCATAGTCTAGACAGACGAATTGGAACGGGCACACGGGTTGTTTAATCTCGAAAAAGAACTCTCTGCAATTAGCTCTGGAGGATTGCTGACGAACTAAACAAGTCGACTGCTTCTTTCGTTCCGGCAACTTTTCCGCGGAACGTATCATTGGAAGGTAACATATAACCAAAAAAGAAAAAAAAAAGGAGGGGGGGGAAGTTTTTATGTTTACAAAAATAAGGTCTTATTTTCTAAAGCACAGGCGAGGGTAGCAAATCTGCTTTCGGATTGCTCCCAGTGACAGGAAAAGATTGCAACTGAATCCGCCTGGTCTGTCTGGGCGCATAGCAAACATAGCAAACGAGCGTCAGGGATTGTTTTTTGTCGTTATATTTTTTATCTCTCTGCTCCCACTTCCTGAGCGTTGAACCTTCTTCGTAATGTTTGCATTCTTGCTTTCACTCGCCGCTCGTTCAAAGCTCACCTTTGTTTGATGCTCGTGTATCTTCACCTCGTTGCTCGGGATGGTGAAATTCTCAACGGAAATTCTCCCGACGTCGTTATACGGAAACAACGGTGCGCGCAATCTTCTCACGGGGCCCAGGTCAACATTCGTATCACTGCTTGTTTTTGCGAGTCGATTGTGTTGTTGTTTCATGAATTCGGCGCCTTCTTTTTTCTTTTTATTAGGAACACCATCTTGGTCTTGTTTTTCCTGGCTGTTTTGCTGGCGTAAATCTTGTGATTCCTCGTTGGGTTTGCGTCGGTACGTTGTTAGCGAAAGGATGCGGCTCTACTAACGACGCTTGGTAGATTTGATTGCGCGTGTGGATTTGAAACCTGTTCTGTAAAACCCCTGTGTACGATAGAAGTATTTGTTTCTATTTATACATACTGTTCATCTCTAACGGGGGCTGTGACAGCTATCGGGTAGAAATTCACATAAAATACACAATATAATTCAAATTGTATATATACAATAGAAAGCAAAAAAGAACAAAAATACTGCTCATTATTCCTACATTGAGGTGTATAAATAATAAAATAAAAACTATGATTCAAACATTCTACACTTCAATAGAACAAAACCATAGCCTTTTATATACTGACAAAGCCTGGCAGATCGCCACGAGAAGCGGCCACCGAAATAGAAAAAGGTGGAGCAGCAGACAACGGATGAGTGGAGAGCCACGTGACTGGCGCACCGCTGCGGCGAGACACCGAAACACACTTCTCCCGAGCGAACAATTGTGTTTCGGGTCCTCGCCGCTGCAAAAGCTGTGCGCTGACGTCCAGGTTCCCCGAGAAATGGCTCTTTCATGCTTTGTGCTACCAGATCCTCGCTCTCCAAATCTGCGACCGGGCACTCTATGGCTCTGTCGTCGAACTGCCAGGCTCTGTCAGTATAGAGGAGGCAATGACAAACCATAAGTTCGAACAGTCAACACTAGTTATCAATTGCTATGACGAGAACAAGAAAAATCACATTTTAACAGGCTATATTACATAAATTTGAAAGAACATTTGCAAATACATGTGGACACTGTATCAACACAACATTCTGGGAAGGTTATCCCAAACACGTATAGTTCTAGGGGTGGAGGGGGAGGGGGAAACGTATATGGGTCGATATGATATTTCGTGATTTTACATTGGTACTTATGATAGCATTGTTTTTAACGCGAGGGTTTTACTTGCAGAAGGAATCAATATTTCAAGAATGATAAGAAATAATAATAATAATACAAAAATGTGTTTAGTTTTGTTTTGCTTAATTAAAGATATCATCGCATGAAGAAACCGTCCGCTACCAATACTAGTACCTAGTTCGCTTATGCCCGAGTCCCACCAGAGCGATAAAGAGAAACAAACGACAGCGACAAACCAAAGTCTTTCGCGATTCGACAGGGTTTGTAGAGTAAAGGAGGTTATGCTCAAACACGAGCATCATACACGCGAGGGGTTCTTCGGCAGGCTTACAATCATTCGTGCTTACTTCACGAGCACCGAACGGCTAAACGCCTACCAAAGGTACCATCGCGAGTATGCTGCATATGATGGAGGCTTGTCGCTGTCGTTTGTTTCTGTTTGTCGCTCTAGTGGGACTCGGAATTCAATGCATAAAGTCAAACAAAATCAAGATAAATGTTATTTTACCAAACGTGCAGCTGCACAACTTTTGTTGGAAATCTAGGCTCAGTCGAAACCTCAGTACACAACCTGCGACCTACCAAAAAAAAAAAAAAGCCTTTGACCCTTTGATATACTCGAGGTTTCCTTTATTTATGACACACTTTTGTGGTCGCAGGCGATCGGAGCGCCACTTCTTACACCAACGTGCACCCTGAGAACGAGAGGAGAAACGACGTCGGGCACCTACATCTTCACTTCGATGGTGTGTACGCTTTTCCTTCCTCATTTATCCACGTAGTACGTTTGGAAGCGCGGGCGAACTATAGTGACGTCAGTTTTTTATTTGAACGAACTTGCCTTTTAACGTTTTTCTGTACACTGAACAAAATGTAATTATTGATATATTTACGCTGTATCTTAAGATAGACTGACCTCGCGCTTCGTAAACCTCTTCAAAACATAAGCTATGATTTGACCGAATTACGGTTAAGGTCTGGGGTAAATGAGATCGATACATTCCTAATGTGTGTCGAGGTTACGAGTTTCGCTTGTGTAGTTAACTGATTTTTTCCTCAGTAATTCAAATTGATATAAAACGTGACAGAATTGAAAGAACCAAAATGGACTTACGGACACATGACGTCAGAGCGTCAGTCTTCTTTCTGGTTTTGTCGACCTCCGCAATGTGCAAGTTACCGACTCGTGACAAACGTTAGTGCTTGTTATCCAAGCTTAAAATGAAAAAAAAAACCTGAACACTGAACAAACCTTTATCGACAGTTTTTTCTTTTTTCAATAGTCCCTTTACACGTAAAACACTTCATCCCATTGTAGCGAGCGAATTGTCCACGAAGTTAAACTTCGACAAAGCCCCCGACTCATCAATCAACCCGGTTCTCTAAGCAACAGAAAATCTCCAGCTGTTTCTGAAACAAAGATATGCTTGGAAGTATGTATAACCTTTTGTTGTAATTCTCATGTCCACGCAAATATTGAGTACCAAAAACAAAAAGAGGAAAAACCTCGAACCACACCGACCCCAAAACATGTAAAACGCACAATAAAAAATAATAATAAAAAAACTAAAGAAAAATATATAACAATTGGAGACAGTGGAAAAGATTCGAAGTGTATGGCAGAAAAAACAAATGAGAATTCGACAAGCAGTTTTATATTGGAGAAGTGCTTTTGCGACATTTTACACAATCCTACACCACCGCTCTTCGACAAAGTCCTGAGCCTCAGACAGCATCTGTCATTTCGCGCATCAAGATGAAGACCAAGCATGAAAAAAAAGAGAAAAATATTGAGTGAGAGATGTTGTAAAAAGAGAAAGAGAGAGAGTGTGTGTGTCAGGGGACTCGGACAGATAAGAGGTGCGTTTCGTCGTTTCCTAGTTTTCGAATGTAAACACAACGACGGGGTTTGGGAAAAGAGTGTGTGTATAAGACTTAGCTAAAGTAGAGCAAAAAAAAAATGAACACCGGAAGCTAGCAAAATCAATAAATATAGAACACTTCATAGAAGCACACTCACGTATAGGGGTAAAAACGTAATAAAAATGGTTCGACATTTGTCAATAGGCGAGCTGCACAGACTACGGCGGCGCCGGCTGTTCAATCGATGATTGGGGGGGGGGGGAGGAGCAGCAGCCAAGATTCCCAATCGTCGAAGTATTTTGTATATTTGTTGGCACTATTTCTTTTACTGTTTTTGTGGTCTCCACACCACATTCCAGTGCGTTTCTCAACTCGGATCTTGCGTTCTTGCCGTTTTCCATCCTTTTATATCACCTGTCGATCCCAATTGCTGATATTCGATCATATTTATGTCATTAAACCATATTTTATATCTTCGGTAATTTCATTGTGTCAATAAGATATTTTACCCCTACCACCTGAGAGGAACTGAAGATGTATTCAGCCGCTTTCATCGGTGAGCACACTAAGTGATGACTCGCCTGTGTTCATTGCTTCCAAATGACTTCAGTGTCCCCTTTTGATATTCATACGTTATAAATAAGGTAAGTAATAGAAAAATATCAAAAGTGATGTGCAAGGTGTCACAAAAAAAATTTACTAAGTTTTTTTTTTACCGCAAAAATAAATTAGGCATTGCCGAGTCACCCGCCGAATGCTCAGATCACATCCAGCCGGCTGTAAAGCAGCGCTGCGAGACGGTGCACAAGCCAGCATGACTCAGTTGCGTCTCAAGACGCTCGTGTGCCCGACTTTGCAGTGCTCTTTCCAGTCTCGCTGAGACACAGTTCATAAGCCGTGCCATTTCGCTGAAAAGTTCAACGGAAAAATGACGGCCGACGGAGTGTTCGGAGTACATGGGGCTCTATGGCACCAGAAACCGAAGACGGGCGACAATGCGCTCCAGTTTCCCATTGAAATTTTCAAAAAATCACTTATAACTTTTGAATAAGGTATCGGATCGGGCTCAAACTTTGGCGTCTGGTTGTGACCTCTAGCGCTACCTTTGGGCGGAGAATGAGCGTTCGGCAATGCCTAGTTAATTTTAACGGTAAAAAAAAAACCTGTAAATTTTTTTTGTGACATCCTGTAGTATATTAACACCTTCTAGATGGTAAAGCAGTGGTGCTGAAGTTTTGATGTCACCTAAAGTAAAACAACACCCGGGGCACCGCCTAGACGCGAATCTGCGTCAGCGTCAACGTCAGCGTCAGTCAGTGAGAAACCTGGGTCCCATCCGAACGATAACGTAGAACTCAGTTCCCATCGTTTCAACCAACAAGAGGCAAACTGGGGGCCAGTTTGCCTCTTGTAGGTGAAACCGAAAAATCAGCAACTATGGCTGCGTGGTGTGTGAGGTGATTACGGTATACGTACGCCAACAACTTTCCCTAAGAGGAAAGTGGGTCACATATTTTTCGTCTGATGATGCGAAGGTAGACTCGATATCGACGAACCGAGGGACCCTTTCAGAGTGGTCGCTTTCGCCCTTCGCCTACCCAAAAATTAAAAAAAAGAATAACGGATTTTTATGTTTTGGGGTGAGCTCTAGGTTACAGTGCTGATTGATATTTTGGTAGAGTGTGATTTAGGACATATGCCGCGAGATCGCTTCCCCGCCCCTGCTCGTTTAGATCTGGTTGAGCGTGGTACACAGCCGTGCAGTCGTGTATCACTCCTGCATGGTTCAGAGTAAAGACCCCGAAATAGCGGTGGTACCTCTCCGACTACATTTCGCATCTACAGCGCAAACATCACGTTTTCTTTGGGGTTCATTCACTTTATGTTCTTTACACTTTTATCGAACAGAAATACTTTTCAAGCTTCTTTAGGAGAGAAGCGAATGTGGAGCTGCCCGTGTTTTTGGGCGTTTCCTTTCTTGTTTATAGGGGTCGACGTACGCTACTCATGATCCTTTAGGGGTTATACCGAAGAGTATTATGAATGCATTAAGTAATTTCTCATTTGCTTGACTTATTTAATAATTAATTAAGTAACTCACTTTTTTGTATTGCACAACCTAATGAAAGGAAATCTGAAACAAGTTCATCGAAGTACGATTTTACTCTAAATAAGTGTATTCCTAGTTTTGAGTTTTGACTACCTTCAAAGCGAACCCGCTAATTTTTGTCTGAAACAAATTCTTTTGAGCTCCATATTTAAAATATCCGCCGACTAACTGATCTTCTTAATATGAACGCATTTTTGATGTGCCGGAAAAACCAAGCTGTGCTTCGGAGTTTGCTTCCTTCCGTAGTACATGGTACCGCTTAAATATTTTCCGCTAGAAGTAACCAGCCTTATGCTCAATCTCGATATCCGACGTTCCTGATTATCAGGTTGAAGAGTGCAGTCCGATGTGAAAACATTCAAATCGTCTTGATATCTAAAAAAAGAAAAAAGTATACAGACACCGACAGACGTGGCTAGTAGTTGCTCTAACGTAAGGATAGTTACCTACCTCCTTTGCCTCGTAGACTAATGCGTGTGTGCCTGGTTAGTGCAAATAAATCGCTTATCAGTTATCACTGATAATCATGAATCTGCGTGCAAGTAAGATTTCATTCGCATAATCGAACAACATACAAAAAGGTCAATTGAATTTCACTTAATTATTTTGAGAACAAGAATAATTCCCTCTTCGCAAAAAAAAGAAAACATGTAAAGCCATCTGAGAAAGGAAAGCGGTATAAAATTTCGCACAGCAATTTGCTTGACGTCACAGCTTGATTATTCGATGCAATACAAAAAATAGGGCTTCCCCAATCCACCGGTTTAAAACCCTACTCCATATTTTACTCTTTCTCACGAAATGGACTCGGCGTCACTCAGAGCAGCAGTTTGTTCTCGGCGTCAAAAACACCCTGGATACATATTTCCCGAATGGGTTACTGTGTACGATCATTCTTTTTTTTTTTTTACAACGAAGCTGTTTTTGGTTTAAGGGTTCCGTGGATTTTTCGTGTGCGTCAACAAAAACTCAAGTCCTGAATTTGATGCAGAATCGCTTCATTCTATGCAAACGTTTATATGCCTCATCACTTTGATATGCATTTTCAGTAGATTAGTTATCAATAGGCACCATTTTCAAGATTAGTAGACTCTCAGGTAAATAATTAAGGTTTCCCAAATATTTGCCGCTGTGCGACCCGCGTCGGCCATGTTTACGCTCGCACCGCCCTCTCTTTGTCGTCGTTCCAAGCGCTTGCGTGATTAGTTATCTTTAATTTCGCTCTTCCGGGTTTGCGGTCCCGTCGCGCGTGTCTAGTTTCCTCCGGCTCCTCGGGGCGGGTCTGCGTCTTGTGCTAAGCAACTTCGCTGGTCATCCACCTCACAGAGGGGAAAATCCCATAATTTTTTCGGCATAATATTGACTTACTGATCGCCTACTTCACTTTCCACTTCCTACTCCATCGCTCCAATCTCCCGAAAACGTCTCCCCTCAACAGTTAGAATAACACTTTGCCTCTTCTTTCTTTATTTCTAACCTCGTCTATCTTCTTCTTTGACCATTTCATACGCCGTGTACTCCTAACCTGACAGTGCAGTAGTACCTACCTTTCTTTTACCTGTTACGCGTCTGTTTTTGCCACGTGATCGCGAACCCGCAAATACGCACGAGCAGAGAGCAGGGTCAGGTGACGAAAGGGGAGCTGCTGATTGGTCCGGCAAGCGCGTAGCTCCCACCACTTTGTCAGCTTAGGGATGACCAGAGTATATAACCTGGGGAGTCATTGTAAGGCTATCCGTTCTCAATCGAGTCTCGCAGCACAACAGGAAGTAGCGTGGGGGGAAATGCGTTCGCATCACGCGGGTGCTTCTATCGCAACAAAGCTTCGAGGGAAATGGAAAAGGGAGATGAGGGAGACCGGACGGAAAGAAAGGGCGAAAGCCAAAGCGAAGGTACATATATCTTCGGATGAATAAGGCGCTATGTGGGGAAGGCATATCCCTTGACGGATAGGGGAGTTGCACGCATACCGTAAACGCAAAAATAGATCAGGTATAAGCACGCGGCTCGCGACTAAAGTACTACCAGAGATGAAAAAGTTGGTTGTGCTTTCCTGTTTTACTCGAGAGCACTGTGGCAAAGAAGCTTTCTTTGGGAAAATGTGGTGGGGCGTCTGCTCTTTCCTCGGCTCGGTTGGCTTGACCGAGATGATAGCGGTTCCCGCTTTTCTCGAGCGGGTATGTCTGCCTTTCGCTACGTTTCACCTTACGATGGACCACAAAGGATGCTACGAGCCAACGAAGTCCATGCAACGCCCTTTGGGTGTCACGTGGCCTTGGGGAGTCGCGCAACGGCGCGCTGGACGCGTAGTCACGTGATAAATTCATGGCGCTGGATTGGCTGGGGTAGCTCATCGCGTCCGCCGCATTTCACCGTGAGCTGAAATAAAGTGTACAGTGTTTTAGAGTCCCGTATATTGCGGGAAAAAAAGCTTTGCTCTTTGATCAATTTAATCATGCTTAAAATGGTATGAAAAAAAAAATTAAGAGGTGTTTTTGCGGATGAAACGTAAGTACCAGTTACAGTGGCCGCAAAGGTTAATAATTCCGAATTACCGTGTAGTTAGACTTGAACACAAACAATCTGTTTTGTCTGAATTTTTATCTTGTTTAATCTTCTTTGACGTAACTAAGCGAGGAGCTGCAGGTTCCTTTGTCAAGAACATTAAAGTCTTGTTAAACGTTTTTTTTTAACATTACCGCATGATACGTGTTTTATTGTAATATCCAACATGGTAAATTTTAGCTCACTGATGTTACACGCGTGATAGTTGGCTGCATCGTCATTACATTTGCAGCCACAGAAATATTACACCGGACACATTATTGAGTGTGGCCATTTTAAAAACTACCGGTCACAGGGTTAAGGATACCGGAACGCTACGTATACCTATCGTTCCGGTATCCTTAACTTTCTGGTCAGTTTTTACTGCATGTAAACATTTATAGAACTTGCACGTTCCCAGCTCTTTTTCAACTAACACCACAAAAAGAACAAAGGAGAAAAATCCGTTAAAACGGTATTTTACATTTCTTTCGAGCTACCTCAACTAACTATATTTTCTGACTCCCCGGCCTTCACCCTTTCCGGTATGCTATTTAGTATCGCGAAATTCATAACAGTTATTGCGAAATCGGCAAATGAAAATGATGCAAAAACCAACATTCAAATATACCCGCACTTTTCAGTGCCGTGACGTCATTGGCGGGCAGGCTTGCCAGTCGAGGAGGCAGTCTAAATAATAGAATATGCCAATCATATGTTCCGTGCTGGACGCGGGTACTGGAGCGAGCTACCAAAGCATTCATTTGACACCATGAAACTGCTTCGCATCAGTTGGGAATAAATTCTAGCAGTCAAAAGACTGAACGCCTGCCTTCCAATGACATCACCTTTTCGTTATTGCCAGTAGAGACTTTCAGTTTGAAAAACACGGTGAGGACCGAAACTGCAAATTCAATAACTTTCCATGGCGGTGCAGCGGCCCGGCGGCTGGTAAGAGGGAGCGGCTGGCCGCCGAGCCAGCAGAGCCTGCACGGGCGGACTCCGGAGTGGCTGCACGGCCAAGCTCAGCGCGACGCGGCCACTTCACGAGAGCGCGCGCTCGGCCGTCGGCCGCGACCTCGGCGTTAGCGAAACGGGGCCGTCCACGCCAGTTTGCCGCACACGACCTAAGGGAGCGGAAGAACGACATTGATGCTTTCGCATTCTCAACTCGTAAGAAGTGCATAGGTGTCTTCCAAATTTTCTTTTCAAAACAACCTGCTTTTTTTTTGTGCAATAATGTTATACGCAAGTTTAAGGCACCATATTATTTAGCTGGTAAATTTATATTGACTAGAACTTGAAAACAATAGGCTGACTTCTATATTTCCAGCTCTTTCACATTAAGCGGTTTCAAATAATTAAAAGAAGGTTGTACAGATTTACGCTTTGTTTATTTGCTCTCCTGACCTTCTCCTGTGCACCCTTCGTAGAATTAAATTTGTATTTACTAGATTAAAAAACGAAACAAGGTGGTCTAATTTATTTAAAATTAAATAGCCCTTCCCTAGGACCCGCCCGTTTACGTTTCCCCAACCAGACAACGTTTTGTCGAAAATGTTGTTGTTCAACGGTTTATTTCTGGCATTTCATTTCCCCAACTGTTCTACACTACTTAAAACGAAACGCCGACTAGATGGCGCAAGCCGCCACCCAATTCTAAGGGTTCAGCCTCACTTGCCTCTTCGTTCTTCCACTCTTTATGACCCTCCCAGTTTTGAACAGGGGAAGACGATGAGGATGGTCAGTGTTCCAACGGAGCGCTGTTTTTTTATTATTATTTTTTTTCTTACTACACGTTGATTTTTTTGTTTCTTGCTCTCATAGGGCAGCTTTTAATATCTGCTCCTCTATCGCTTCGCCTATTTTATTTTGTAAATGTGAGCTCTGTTGAGTTTCCTTAATCGCACGGGAGCAAATCAAAGTGCTCTTCGGTTTTTACCACTGTTGCACTTGTCTGACCTTTCTTATAATCATAACTTTTTTGTCGTCTCGTTAATTTTAACTCTAACTCGTACGGTGGGTTCTGAGGATGGAAACTCTCAACGTCTTCACTCTGCCAGCACCAGGACATCTCTGTTTCCTTACTTTTTTTCCCCTGGGTTAAGGAGTAGATCACTTCACTCCACAAAAGAGCTCTTATGGTTGAGGGTTCATTTTATAATTGAAAACTTCAGCTCAAAGGTAAGTCACAGAAAATATTTTTTTTTGTTGTGTTCGAGTACTTTTAGTTGCCTCAGCCGAGCTCAAGCGTAATTTTGGTCAAGGTTTTTTTTTCTTTTTCATTTTTTTTGTATAATTTTTGTTTTGGTATTTCTTTTTATACCTTTGTAACGCATCAGGCGGTAAGAGTTTTAACTATTTAAAAAGTACGCGCGCTGTGTTTCTGGCATGGTAGGAACATTCTCGGGGGCACTTACCTCAGAAGCATTTTTTACTACAAAATTACAAGCAGAAAAGAAATTTGAGTTTTATAAAAACTGAGTTAGTTTTTGTTTTGTTTTATTTATACGCCTTTACTTACAGGAGCGAGATCTTTATAAGACTGTAGAATTTAACTGAGCCATATAAGTAACGCGTGTTTTTTTTTTTTTCAGCATAACGCGAATTTTTCAGGTACGTAAAAGCAGAGTGCGGGTACCTCAAGCGTCCCTCGAGCCTGGAGTTAACGTTTAAGCAGTTAAAACTAAACTCCAACTCGCGACTTATATAAAGTTTGCCATTGAAGATCATCAATGAACGTCGGCGTTGCTTTCCTTGTTAACGAGAACTCTACACCGCGCTCGGATTTCTTCAGTTCTATAACACGCGTTATTATTTTTTTATTATTGCTATTTCACGACTGTTTTTCGAATGTGTGTGGCACTGTTTCGACACTAAATGCAAAGTGCTTTGATGTTTCACGTGATCATTATGATGCGTCGTAGTCTCGAGTTGCGAGACCGCGTTCGAGCCATCGAACTTCGACGCTCGAACTTCTGTGTCGCAACTCCTCCTCTGCGCATGTCGAATCTTTGGAACGACCGACTCGTCATTATAAACTAGAAGGAATTGAATGTTGCATAATTACAGTGTACCTCGGCGATTTCGTCTTATTTCAAAGGGATTTCTTTTCGCGAGGCTTATCAGCCCGACTTTTTGCGTTCTTTTCGCAAGAATGAACTCAATGACCGCGTTAGAGACGTGTGGCATAGGACTGAAAGCGTCTGTATCAGGATGTCTGCTTCAGTGGCGGACTCGGTTTTTAACGACTCAGGGACTGCGAAGTAATGAGTGTGTCTTAATGCGAGGCAATCGTTCTCTCAACCTGCCATCAAGTGTGTCCCAAGGCGGTAGTTACTGTGGAAATGGCGCATCGTTAACCCGTCTCCACTCGGTTGGTACTTATAGTTGTGCTTAACTTTTATATCCCTTCAGTGTTTCGGACATGAGAGGGAGCGCTACGAGGACGTGGGATTCGAGATGGATGACGCAAGTTAGGCCGCTGCGCAAGAACTGAAGTGGCTGTTGCGCCATTCGGTCGATCTGTCTTGCGTCCGTAAATACACAACACACATACAAAACAATTTTTTGGGGGGCGGATATATGCTTTTTTTGTCATGAAATTTGATTTGGAAGAATTACATTGCGACACGAGAGTGTGCATTTTTATTGCTAAATGCGTGGCTTGCTTTTTTTTTTTTTGCATCACGTTGTTATGTCGCATAGTCTAACTTTTTTTTATACTTTTAAAATAGTATTTTTTTTTGGGGGGGGGGGGGGGGGGATGTTACTTTAAATGCCCGGAACTTATAGCTCTGTGTTTAAGTTCCGAATACGTTGAACGACTTCAGTTTTTCTCTTCGTTCAAAGGTACTCCACGTTATGCCTACTATATACCAGGTTTATTCGACTCAGTTGCAAAAATACAGAAGTTGAATACAAATCAACGGCGAGTTCGGAGGTGAGAAGGGGCAAAGGAGGGCGAAGGTGAATGCATGGAATATCACCGTTTCTTGTTGGTCTGAAGGCCACTGCGATTCGCTTTGGCCGAGATTGTTCGCGCAGTGGAGATAACACCTGTCATATACAGTGTGTTTTGGTTTTAGGCTTTACAGATTTGCTGAAAAGAATCCGTGAAAAACCACATTAGTCCGGTACGTGCCGGTGAGTTACACGGCCGGGGAGACATATCATGGGGGGGGCTAATTGTAACGGTGAGTGAAATAACTACCTAAAGTTTGTTAATTAACTCGTCAACTCAGTGAAAATAAGCACATAGTTTCAATTGAAAAAAAAAACATGCTGTGCGTCATCGAAAACTTCTAGTTCAGTCAATATTAGGAAAATTTGGAGCGTGCGGAACGCGCGGCGGTCCGTTGAAGTTAGTCTGCAACAGGCTCGCTAGCCTTACGACAGGCTCAAGGCTAGCCTTGCGAAAACGCAGACGATATCGACGTCACAGCACGCTGATCGTCCATGTTTTCGCACAGCCAGCCTTGAGTCTGTTGCAGCCTAAGAGCTACAATTTGTAGACGCTAGGAGGAACCATGATGCGCTAAAGGAACCATGGTACGCGTAGCGCATCATGGTTCTTCCTACGCGCTACAAATCTTACTAAAACAGACTGATTTAGTGGTCTTGCAGTGGCTCAGCAAGTTCCCGATGAAAACTTTATATCTATATTTAATTAAAAGAAAAAAGTTAATTAGCAGATTTATGTTCACTATAAGTTCTCATTGTGACTATTAGCTCATAATATAATGCTACCCTGTCCGTATTACTCCCCTGTACAGACCGGGTTAGTGTAGCGTTCGCAGCTTTTCTAAGAACGATTTGTAAAGCCTAAAAACACACCTTGGATATCTCGAAATTTGTAGAACGGTATGCGACAAATAAAAGTTATTCCTGCCCTGGATTATAAATGAGCATATTGTGAAAAAGAATCTTCCATGCAGTCTTTTCTAAACTAACCTTACGCGATGTGGCAGTATTTTAATAACCAATAATAGAAAGTGTAAAAGTGTTGCAAACAAGACGCAAAAAATGCAAAAAACGCAAGTTTTTTAAAGAGGTTTTGGCGCAATATTTAACGAGAATACAGACACGTCGGTGACTTTATGTGAGGTGCTGCAATTATTCAACTTCCTTGTTTGCGAGGTTGACTTCTTGATGCAACAGAGCTCAAATCAAGAGAAAACTATCCTGCTCATAATACTGATCAAAAGCTACGAACCAACCCGATTTAATTATTCTAACTGAAGGTGACCAATTATTCTGAAACAAAGAACGTTGGAGAGGAATATTGTCATAAATAATTTGCCATGTAGAACAAATGCTTATATAAAAAGGGTTAAAATTACACATAGCCGGAAGCGTATCAACTTCAAAGCAGCATACAAACATAAAGAAATATATATGAAAACATCATAAAACAAAAACAAGGATGGGACGAATATTGTTCTGTTCGCAGATATGCTCTCTTATTTCTTTTTTTATTAATTTTTTTCAAACGCTTTTTTGAAAGTTTATGTGGGGTTATTCTGATGTTCGTTGTCGTTCATTTGCAGCGCGAAAAATCTCCATCCATTCCAACGACGACGAACGTGCTGCTATGCCCCACCAGACGAACAAAGACCATAGATATATTTCTGCTTGCTTTGTTTTTATCTCCCTCGGTCCCTCCAGTTTTAATAAATATGTCTGCGCGAAATAACTATGCGCCAGTATCAGTGTATTCTTCTAATTGACTGGGGCGCACGTGTCTTACTCCTTCGGCGCTCCGAAATGTCAAAATTTACATTTGTGTCATATCGTGTTTTTTTCTTCTTTTTTTAGTTAGAAATTGGAAATATTTTATGGGATCATGAGCGTTTTTTTTTAGATATTAAAAGGGTGGCTGTAAGCCCTTCTCGTCGGGTATGATAATATTAGAAGGGCAGCTAACAAACACTTCCTGCAGAGATGACGACTACACCTTGAATGTAATCGTATTAACATTTTAATGTCCCCAATTGTTTACACGCAAAAAACAACATACATTTATAAATAAGTCATTGATGTGCCTGCTCGTGTCACAAGAAATCTGATTTTGCGTTGGCGAAAAGGAACTGCGGTTTTTTGTTTTTATAGAAGGAACCAAATAATATATTTTTTTAGGTAAGGTCATTAGGAATGCGACAGTAGGCCATCCGCAATTCGATAGTCCGCTGTAGACTGCTTAGGGATTGTCGAGAAAAGCGAGCCTCCACACCGAGAGCTAGTCGACTACACATGGCTTGCATCGACGTCGCATCAGCCACCATTGCTCCGGACCGTGCTCAGTGTTCGCGTGCCTTCCGCAGCATATACACTTCGCACTATCGAATTTCTTCTTCTCGGCGAAGCTTGCCGAGAAGAGCAAATTCGATGGTGCGAAGTGTACGCTGCAGAAGGTACGGGCACAGGGATGGTACGGAGCAACGGCGGCTGGTACGGTCCCATATAGCGTCGCGTGCATAGTCACTGACCGTAGCCTCTATACTCACAAAGTCTGGCAGTTCGACGACGAAGCCATAGAGTGCCGGCGGTCGCAGATTTGGAGCGCGAGGATCTGGTAGCACAGAGCATCAAAGAGCCAGTTCTTGGGGACCCTGGACGTCAGCGCACAGCTTTTGCAGCAACGAGGACCCAAAACACACTTGTTCGCTCGGCAGAAGTGTGTTTCGGCGTCTCGCCGCAGCGGGGGCCAGTCACGTGGCTCTCCTCTCATCCATTATCTGCCGCTCCACCTTTTCCATTTGGGCGGCCGTTTCTCGTGGTGATCTGCCAGGCTTTGTTGGTATATAGGAGGCTATGCACTGACAGAATTGTCACGGACGGCTTTGGGAACGCACGGCTTCCGTCATGCGATGCATGCCTTCGACCGTGGTTCAGCTGCGCGCCCGCTCGAAGCGCGCACAGAAACGCCGAGGCTTTGTCGAAGATGGGAAGCTCGCTCTGGTTTCGAGACTCTCGAAGCCCCTCGCCTGCAATGCTCAGGTCGGCGGTGGGCCGTGGCTGAAGGTGCTACAATATGTGGTCGAGTTTGATTGTTTATTGTTTGTGCCAGTAGGCCTTGACTATAAAAGAAATTGTACTCCAGGCCTTTTCATGGACTTCTACACAGTGGCACTAACCAGGTTCGGCGTCTTTGAAGTGCTCCTCCGGAGACTTCAGCACTTCTTTTCACCACCTCCCATCAACGGGACCACATTCGACGATAAACACTAGGCAATTCGATTGCCGTTGTGTTGGCGAGAACGCGTTACAAGGAACGTCGTTATCGCTAACGCGTCACTTTTTTGTAACGTGTAACGCACTTGTTGTTTTCGAAACAATAACGGGTAACGTCTTTATCTTACTTATTTCGAGTAACGAGTATTGTAGCTACATTACTCCTTACATATTCTTCCCAAAACTTAAAATCGAATTACACCTAAATTTTTTTCGCGTTTCTAGGCGCCAAGTTATGTGTATGTTCGCGTTTTTTGCGTATGTTTTGCTTTTTTTTTGAGTTTTCAGGTGAAACCTTAAAAAAAGATAAGGTAATTATGTTCCATTTCTGCGTGGACATAATGTTTCACTAGAAATATGGCGCTTATGCATACCAGTAACGTCAAAAACAGTAAAACGTGTTAATTCATAGTTAAATAAAAAAATTTACCCAAAAGTAACCTGCGTCAATTTCTATCGGTAACGGTAACGCATTTTTTATTTTGAGGTAACGTAGGACGGTTACAGGTTCCTTTTATTTGCAAGTAACGAGTAACCTATTTAATTACTTTCTTTCAGGAACGCCTATAACACTGGATTGTCCAATGCAATGACAGTTACCAGACTTTCTGCCGACGGACTGATAAGAGACGAGCCCAAATTCGTAGAACTTTGATCTCTGTAAACATTATTCAGAATTTGTCAACTCAGATTCCGCAATAAAGAGAGTTTAGCTCGTGGTGTCGAACCGGGTAGCGCCAGCTTTGTCACTGGCGGCTCAGGAAAGCCTTTAAAATCGGACATCTCTTCTTGAAATAATTGAGTCTTCAGTTTAGAGGATTATGAAAGGTGCGCTTTTGCCAGATAAACATTTTTCGTCAAGACGTCTGTGTCAGACTCCGCCATATATTGCTGGCGAAGTTGGTCAGTAAAATCAGCCTTTCCCAGTTTGCCATTTAATTTTTTAGTTTCATCGCGCTTCCTTTATTATAGTAATAATTTTTTTTTGAGGTGCAGTAAAGCATTAATTGCAGAAAGTTGATCTCTGAGCATTTAAAAATTCTTTACACTTTTTTACTATAAATTGATTGAGCAAACAAAACTGGTCCCGTGTTGAAGTAAAGCGAAAACGTCTTTATTTTATTTTAGTCTACCTCGGTAGATCTAGTACTGGATGTATAATTTTATAAAGAATAGCTCAAGATTAATAAAACGCTCAAGCCACTTGAAGGCATGTGGTAAGTTCAATACAAATGAAGTTTCATTTTCGATAGTTGCAGCGAGGTCGCTGGTTTTGTATTTTTTGAGTTTTGGTTTTGTCTGTTTTAGTTTTGTTTTTACTGAAGAAATCCAATTTTCTCTAAGCGTCGGCCCGTAGAAGTACCAATCTTGTCGTGAGCTACAAATCAGTCATGGGTAATACGTTTTATTAGACGTCAAGCGCCTACAACTTAAAACGTTGTGAATATCTTTCGAGTGTGTCATCATAATTTTGGATGGTCCGACAAGCTGCAGAACTTAGCCTGCATCATCGTGAAGATTTTACGGCAGAATGTTTTAATAACCTAGAAGTAACATAGCCTAAATGTTCTTTAATTTATAACAGGATGTTAATAAAAGTAGATATGCATTGCCGGCATCCGTATCTTTTTATGTTTAAAAATATTTTTAACTTCTGTGTTACGTGTCAACGCAAATGATTGTCTATTTCTTTTTTTTTCGATTTTCATTATGTGGACTACAAAAGAAAGCCCAAAAGACATTGTTATCTATCACGTTCTTGAATACGCGAGCGCCAACAAAGTAAGATAGTACTGATCTCTAGGCGACAAAAGCAAAACAAAAATGTATGTTGTAAGTACAGAGTGTTTACGAATCCCCCAAAACACTTCCTTATACGCAAGAAAGAAACAAAAACTTTTATTTATCGCTACGTATTATGGCTAATATCACTACACTAATTCGCTGAAAACACCGTAGTTGTCGGAATAGTTGACATCTATAATTCATCGCCTTCTTTACGCGTACAAAAGATAGCAGGTGAAAATGGCTCTTTTGTGTAGAGAAAACGTCCGCTGCAGTAGCTGGATAGTTCAAACAACACGTCAGAGCACCCTCGTACAAAAGACCTTTGACGCCGTGCCATATTAGGCTGGAGAGACAAAGGTCACTTCGAGGAAGGGTAGCGTCAAAAAGCAGCGAAAACAAGAAAACATACAACTCCGTGAGAACGGAACGAGGTTAAGGTAACATGGATTGCGCAACACGGAACCCTACTCAGCCCCATCGATTCATCACAATCAGTGTTGCTCGTGGGTTGTGTTTTATTTTTTCTTACACGAGAGTTTACCCTTTTTTTTCTTCTTACTTCTTATTCTTTCCAACACTCGTTTATTCGGTCATGCATGGCGATCTTTCTACGAAGTCAGCTGTACCGACGAGCGACCGATATGGTGTTGTTTTCTTCGTTCTTGTTTTTTTGCCAAGAGAAACTTGAAGAGTTTAATTTCGAAACCTGGGCGCATTTTTCAACTTAAAACAAAGGCACAATCATCAACTGCCTAAAGGAATTTTCACTTTTATGGTGCGTCTACACTCGCAAAAAAAAAAAAAATCGCTGCCGCCGAAGCGAATTGGGTGGTGGCGGAAAACAGGAGGAGCTCATATCTATCTCTGCCAGCCACGGCCGTTTTCTCGTTTGCTCTAGGGGTGCCGCTTCTGCGACGAGAAGCCGCGAGATTTCTTGTCGTCTGCTGCTCACAGCCGCTCTCGGCAAGATCTCGAGTCGCTCGGAGTACGTCCAGTACGAGTAGACTGAATTCACATTGTCGACGCAGGATCGTGCACCGCTGCGCTCGTTTCGCCATACGGGAGAAACCGCGCGAAGATGGCCAAGCACTACCCCAAAGACGAGACTACGACGCTTTCGTGTTTCCTACTTCGTATGTAGCCGGACATTGCAGCGCGAGCTAAAGAAGCAGTGGTGCACCATCGGTGGTGGTGAATCATGTGCCTTACCAAAGACCGCAAAAAAGAAAAGGAACGCGCTTTCTGCTTCTTCATTGTATTTTCGTGGGAATCAGGTGCATCTTTCCTTAGCCGTGGGCGATGATGTCATTGCTAAGAACAAACATGAAGAAGACCCCCTCCCCGGTTAACTTCCCACACCTCGAATGAACCTACGACCCTTTGTTTCAAATCGGTTCCTCCCGCATAAATAGCTGAACTTGTTTTGGGGATCCGCTGGTTCCCCAACGTTCCTTCGTCGTTGCAGTGATATTTCTTGCGTAGCAAAGTCTTTGAGTGCGCTGAGTCGAAGCACAAACGTGACTCGGATACGTAGTGAACATTAAATCCAAAAACCTAATACATCCCTCGACAGGCACTTCGTGAGTTATAACGAACGGCGAAAGGGTTGCCGTGTCTATTCTCAAGAAATTAAAAGTGGTGACAATGTATAGTAAAAGGGCTGCAGTGTTTGAAGAATGCGTGCTTCCTTCGAGCCGGTCGTGGTTTGGATGGTGTCGAACTGCAGCTTTCGGACTCAGTCGCTCGTCGCAAAGTGATGCTGTTGTTTTGTATAAAACTCAAACGCCACACGGATCACGTTTCGTCGTAAGGTACGTACGTTTTGATTACTTGAGTGGACTTTTTTCTCGAAGATGCGACGGGGATCGAAACGTAGACATGGACGGTCATGCTAGCTATGCGATCGCACTCTTCCAAGATCACGACCATTCATTCCGTGTGCGCCCTACATGCTGCGTGGCAGGAGCTGCAGAGCATATCGAAGAAGCACCGGTGCCGTTGGCAATGATGATTCGTCGATGAAGCGAAAAGACTGAGCGTGCACGGTGCCTCCGCAGGCAAATGTTGTATCGAGCCTCGAGGGACGCCATTGCCCTAAACAAGCAGGTAAAAAAACGAAAGACGTTTGAAATCTTCTGCAACGCCGAATTAGAGCGCAGCTCTTGAGGAGGAGGAGGATAAGGTACGGAGAGGAGGGTGCGCCCCTTCTCCTCATTCGTACCCTCCCTCCACCTCTCCTGCACGCCTCCCATTTAAACGGGAAATTTTCGCTAAATTTCCCGCTAAAGTTAGCAGGAAATGTTTTTCCGCGAAATTTAGCGGGGAAACCTTTCCGCTAGTGGGGAATTTTTTCCGCTGAATTTAGTGGGAAAATTTTTCCGCTAAGTTTAGCGGGAAAATTTTTCCACTAAGTTTAGCCGAGAAATTTTTCCACTAAATTTAGCGGGGACATTTTCCCGCTAAATTTAGCGCCGCAATGACGTATCGGCATGGTGCCGAAACGTCAGCGTGTTGAAGACGTCACCGCGGTGCATTATGGGACGTTTCCCATATTGCAACGCGCGGGACCATCATGACGTCACTCGTGCCGTAACAAGGGTGACGTTTCGGCATGGTGCCGAAGCGTCACCGTGGTGCATTGTAGAATGTTTCCCATAATGTACCGCGTGGACGTTTCGGCACCGTGCCGAACCGTCACCCTTGTTACGCCACGATTGACGTCACGAGACTGACGAGTGACGTCACGACTGTCCCGCGCGTTGCCTTATGGGACGTTTCCCATAATGCACCGCGCGGTTACTCCGACGCCGACGCCGACGGCGACGCCGCTCAAGCCGCAAACGGGCGCCTAAGAGCTGCGCTCTAAAAGCGGAATGACGCACCGCGCAAAGCAACTTCCGGCAGACGCTGATTGGCTCGCGTCAGGCCGGTCAACCAGCGTCTGCCTTGGCAGAAAAATTGGGTGTAGGACCGATTCGGGTTTTTCGCCGGCAACGAGCGTATTTCGCCACGCTCGCCTTCGGCGCGGATACCGCCCGCGAATTTGCGAGTGTAAACGCACCATTACGTTACCAATAACTGTATGAGGCAATTTCTTCCATCTGTTTATACGATCAATAATATTTACCTTCGCTTTAAATGCTTAACTCAATATATGAAGGTGTGGAAGTTTTTTTTGTTAATTATACGCTTACAACCAACAGCGTCTTTAAAAATGTTAGTAAATCATAGCTATCTCATCAGATTGTTTTTTTTCCTTGGGGGGGGGGGGGTTGCATTGAATTTATATACGATTAACCTTATTCACATGTCATTAATTAATACAAAAAACGGCGCAAAATGAGTAGACAGACAAGTATTTATTTCTTTCTTTATTTAATTATTGAGATACATTTAAAAAACCGGTAGGGACATAATATATTAAAGGGGAGAAATATAATATTTTGAGAAGGACGGGAGTTAAGCAACCGAGATAAGAGGATAAGAAATACCCCCCCCCCCCTGAAAAAAAATTAGAAATCAGTCAGTAATCAATCACATTAATCAGGATGACCAAATGAAAACACAAATCCATCATTACCAAATAATATAATGCAACAATTACTACTCATAAGGGCTGAAAACTTTGAAGGTCAGACTCGGTAACGATATAGTGCCAGGGCGTTCGTTCCACCAAACGGCTGTCTTAGGAACAAGAGAAACAACAACGATAAATGAAGAGGTGCGGCAGCTATAACAAGCAATTTCGCAGGAGTGCAGCAGATTGCATTAGGTATCGCTGTCTGCATGGTTGGTGCCACGCACAGCGAGCGCGGAGTTCGCGTTTCTGTGATTGTGTATTTGACTGGAGCACGTTTTTGCTTGCTTAAGTGACAGTCTCGCGTTGCTACGCAAAACCGCCTGTCTGCTTTTGGTTGCTGTAGACATTGGAATCGCCCGTGGTTACCAAATATTCATAAAGCATTGAGCTAAAGCGGCTATTCTCCACAGTTTGTTGCGACGTGCGCACCCGAAAATAGAAATGCGAGCAGCAGTTGCACTGCCCCGACCGCATCCGCTAGTCTTGTCGTTAAATAAGAAAAGGGAAAACAACCGACTTGATGAGTTGTCTTCATGTATGTATCGAGTAAACAAATTAGTTTGCAACGTTGTCTACAGGCGCCAGACTCAAAGCAGACAGGTGTGGCCGATATCGTGTAGTTTTCTTCGGGACACACAAAGCTTGAGCCTGAAGTGAGGTGACGAATGCCGAGGCTCGCTCTAAAATCAACGGCTGCACATAGATGTCTCAAATATTCATCTGAATGTATTTTAGTGGTTAGTGTGACCTCGCGATATTTTAAATTGTAGCTCTCTTCCAGTAAAAACGAGACCAACAAACTTGCCAGGGTCAATGGCGTTCGCAAACGACTCTAATCATGATTGTAAAAGAAAAAAAAAGAAAAATCAACGCCTGCACTTTGACTTTTTTTTCGTGGTTCTGATCCCAGAGCGCTCCTGCCGTTGACTCGGGCAAGTTTGTCGGTCTTATTTTTCACAGGAGTGGAGCTACACTTTGAAATTTCACAAAGTAAAATCCACCATTAAAGTACACCTTTGATACAAATTCGACATCGGTACGTGCAGGCGCCGAGGTTTCTGGGCAATTTTAGAGTGAGCCTTCCACTACGTCTCTTCTCGTCCTTGTTTTTCGGCGCCTATCTTCGATCGAACCCACTGGCCCAAATTGCCATCTTAAAGAGCCTTCACAGTTATGAGAGCACTCTTGTCAATGGAAATTAGTGAGCTGTGTAAACAAATAAGCTCGCGATTCAGAAACGCTTGCCTTAACTGTAACTTGGTCTTAAATATTTTCTAAACTTACTACCGATACTGCATGTAACATGAATCCTAGTTTCATGTAACCATTTGTACTTTCTGATTGTTCGAAGAGAGCGTCAATCGTGCCGCCAGTTCACGACGGGCGCCATGGCGAAGTCCGTCGTCCATCCATTCGGCAAAACGTACGAAAAGAACGAATTCGTCCGTAGTTGACGCATTAATTGAAAACAAATATACTCGTCGATCGCGTTGGATAGAGGACAGACAAACGCTGAGCTCCTTTACCGACCGCGTTCAGACAGCCAACATGGTCAACATAGCTTGGAGCGGGTAGAACCGGAAGCAAGGCAGGCCACCAAAAACGTTTCTCCTGCTTGCCGATAGATGGCGCGCAAACATTTGCGGGAAACGGCCTATTACTGACGAAAGGCAGCGAACGGGTTAGTCCTAATCTTAAAGTTCTGCGCCCATCATCAACATCCTTGACACCGGCTGCTCGGGTCTTACAAGTTACGACGGACGACCCTAATGTTGTTGGTCTGGAGAGAGGAGTTGAAGTCAGCTCAATGCCGAGGGCATACCTACGAATTTGTGTGTGAGCGTATTTGTCTGTACAAGAGGGATGAAGCAGAGAGAGAAAAGAAGGAGGAGAGATTATACGAAGGCAATGTCGAGTTCATAATAAACCTGTTTGGCTGATAAGCTTCTCGTGCGTCTCTGCTAATTGGGCATCCGGAGAACATTTTCCCCTAGGCAGCTTAATCTCGTCAGCCTGATCTGACGCCCTGCGAGCCTCTTTGACCTGCAATGGCTGTCCCTTCCGGTTTCTTCGACTCAAATGCCTAACGCTCTATGGCGTCTGGTTTGCGTCTTTCATGAAACGAAAGACGCAAAACGGTTAACCGTTTTTCGAGGCCTGGTCGGAGATGCCGCGTGTTTCTAGTACACTACAACTGGAATGTCCAAAAATTTGTCCCGTGTTTTTTTTGTGTGTCTTTTTCAGCATCGTTACGTTAGTTTTTAATACGCCGTCGCGGCATGGAGAGGACGTGACGGCAGCGGCAGACAGTTTTCCAGATGCTTTCGGCTGTTACTTATGATGCCGTGTCAAACTTTCTTTATTAATGGATTGTTTAGCTTGTGCTCTGGTAGCCGAACTCTTCTAGACTTTTGCAGTCGTGATCGTTGAAAACAGGTATTTTATAGGCGCGCGGAAGCTACGTGGTAGCTAAAAAGAACTTGTTTTTGGAACCACGCCTCCCGAAGAGCGGTTTCGGTTTGACGGTGGTAAGCGCTCCCCAGCGTACACAAAATACCGCACAATAAACATAGTAAATTGACAAAAAAAAAGAAAAACACACACACACGCACACATAAAGGCGGCTTTTGTTTCTCTGGTAAAGTGTTCAGTGTTTCCAGACAGCTTTTTTGTGTGTTTTTCGTTGCCTGTATTTGCCACTTGAGATTTATGGCCCGCCTTTAAGGAAGGCCGACGCCTTCGTCGCCTCCGCATGTACACTAGCCATTTTCTTTTTATGTTGCTTCTACACCTCTTTTCTGCCTGCATGGTATGTGGTGTCCAATGAACGCTGGGCCCGTTTCAGACACCGTTTTATTATGAAAGGTAATTCCCGGCTTCTTCTTTGCGTTCATTTTGCGTGTGTTGTCCTTCCTTGCTTTTTTTTAGCAGTGTCATAGTAATGTTTCAAAAACACTGTCGTTTTTCTTTTTTTTTCTGTTTCCTGGCAGATTTATTTCCGCTATCGGCAACCCAAACTATTGTTTTACGGCCCCTACGCTTGGCGTTCCGGAAAATGCTATTCGTTTTTTCTCCCGGTTTTCCGTTTTTTTTGTTATTGCCCTCGTTGTAATCTCTATACATCTTTCCATCACTTATCACCTAGGCGAAAGATAACAATATGAATAATAATCATATTTATTTTTGGTGAATTTGACCTTGTGAAATTCACCGAAAATGCCAAGTGACTGGGCTGTTGGCGCATGGGCGACGTCGGATCTGTGTGTAGACAATAGCGATTGAGCACGCTCAGACTGCGTTTCACAGCCCAGCAGACAAACATGGCGGCGCACAGAAGAAATCCCACCTAGAAGGCAAGGCCTTCGCGTGACGTCATTGTTCGTGGCTGCCGTCCTGCCCTCAAGTGGTCTCGTCTTCTCCGTGGAATTTACAGAAGAGGGTTGCGGCCTTTGTGTTCGTGCTTCTTGCTTGCTTACTTAATATTTATTCGCTTATTTATTTGGAAATGCTACCAACTCCACTCAAAGAGCAATTGTAGAAATGGCCTCAATGATGAAGAAACAGCGAACACCAGCGGTACATCGAGGGAAGAACCATCCAGAGTGTAACCCATAGCCTCTACAAAGTTATCGAAATTAGTTAAAGCCACAATATAATTTGTGAAATTAGTCTGTTCTTAAATTGCCCGAGGAAAGAAGAAGAAAAAGAAGAAATTTAAAACATCCGTTTTTAAATGTATTGCTTTAAATCTCGGCAATGTTTTAACCATGAGGACCAGGATAGTAGCGGTTTTAAATAATCCGAGGTATATGTGTGAATGGTGCTGTTGGTTACATTACGAAGAATTTTCCATATATCAATTATAGTTTTTTTTTCGTAGGATCGGAAGCTGAGCTCTTTTTATAGTTCGGTACATGATGATATTGTATTATACATTTCAAATGCAAACCGGGCAGCTAACATTCGAAAACCTTCTACATCGTTAATTTCATCTTTGGCGAAAGGAAACCACACTGAGCTATAGCGGATGGTCTTCGGGGCGTTCTTGTTCGTTAATGCCGTAATATGATTGGCTGTCAGAGTGACTATATTAATTGAGTTTCCCAGATCAGCTCAGCGGTTTTTGTTTCTATTCGTGCCTAATGGTCCTGCCCTTACTAGAATTGTGAATTTCAAGGTACCGCAAGGTGTGTTCAGTTCGAGTTTCATGGGGTGTAGGGAGGTGTAGTTTGACACAATAAACTTTTTGGCGTTAAACCATCGAGTGAAATGGTGCTGCCTCTGTAATTTTCAAAGTTAACGCCTGGTAGCAAGACACATTTGCAGCTTTCGGACGTTGACAAACTATTCAACTATGCTGAATTTATGGCCTTACCGCGTTTATGCCGTGCTTTGTCCAAATTATATTTTCGTGCTTAAACAAAGATAGAGTTGAAATTTTACGAAGTATAGGCCTTACACATGTAGGTTTACTCGCAAAAAGTATAAAGTAATGTCGAGTTCAGGTTTTAAGGAGAATATGCGCTGTGTGGTTTGCCATATTTAATAATTTTTCTTTGAAGAAAGCATGACATGATGTAGTTTAAACTTTTTGAACTTTATGGCACACCTAGTTTAACATGTGTAACTTTTTTTGGCATTAAGGTTTGTAAAACAATGTCAAGTAACAAAAATCTATAGTGTAGTAGCGATGCGTGCGCTCCTGCCGTTACCTGTAATGTTTTTATGATTAGTTCACGTCTAGATAGTAGATCTGGTTAGACAAAGATCACAAGAAGACATTTCTGAAGACTTCTCTTCATTGGGGCTAAGTTTTCTAACAAATCATCGTGTTCTAGCGCGAGGTCGCTTTGGTTGGTCGTTCTCCTATTCTTTACCAGCTTATTCGACCTTTGTACCATATTTAAGTATGCTTACACCAGCCCAGATGTGGTACATCTTGTTTGGTTGCATTACGTCAGATTAGTTGAACCCGACTGAGCTAGGTTTAATTTTGTTTGTTTGTTTGCTCAGTAGGCTTGTTCAGTGACTCGAATCAAATAAGCTTAACACGGTTTTGTTATTCAACGAACAAGGTACAACTCTTGCCGCCAGAGAGAGTCGACCGCTTACGCGCGTGCTAAGCTGGTGTACTTAAAGGATACTGATGCTCTGGTTTTATGAGCGGGTTTGTGTCATCTACCGGTTGAGCTGACTCTAGTGGGTTCACCCAGAACTCTATGCCCTAAAAAAACATACAAAAAACAAAACCCAAGCTAGCGACACGAGTAAAGTAGACAACTGCAAACACCGGAAGCAGGCTTAATAAATTATAACGAAGGGAAGACGAAACAAAGCCCTGCTCGCATAGGCCAGCGCGGAAGGGCGGCAATGAAAGTGTGGCAGGCACCGCTGTTATCCCCGGGCAGAGACGAGAATTCCTGGCGTAGGCTGAAGCACGCGAAACTAATGCCCCTCCAAACGCCCGCTAGATGGCGCAGTGCTTTGCCAGAATGGCCTCCAGGAACGGCTTCTGCCGGCAAATGGAGCTTGACTAACGTCCCCTGGCGGCCAGAGGGCGAGAAGCCTTTCCCAGCTCGCCGCGGCGTAGGTGCCAAGGCGGGTTGCACGCACTTTACTCTCTAGCGGGTTCGCCCTCAGGTAGAAAAAGAGAGGGACAGCCGCGCTCTACTGCTCTGTTTCAACTTACGATGGACCACGGACAACACTACGAACCGTCGAAGCCAGTCGAGTGACGTGTGGGTGTCACGTGGCAATTTGGGAGAGGAGAAGCGACTCCCGGGACACGTGCTCCAGTGACGCATTCGCAGAGCCCGATTGGCTGGGATGGCCCGTGGCGTTCCCTGCGGTCCATCGTAAGGACAAACCTGGGTATATTGGGGAAACGAGCGCAGGGAAGACGCCGAGGGAGCGTAGGGAAAGAAAGGGTTTTCGAGAAAAGTGTAAGACTTCCGACGTCAGGAAAAGCAGAAAAGAGGTGGTGATTAGTGGAGGGGATTGTAAGGAAGACTTGACTCGTTCTTGAATCGGTAT
This sequence comes from Ixodes ricinus, assembly GCA_037355805.1. NCBI lineage: Eukaryota > Metazoa > Arthropoda > Arachnida > Ixodida > Ixodidae > Ixodes > Ixodes ricinus. Next base: position 54,549 of record JAZHYW010043286.1, read on the forward strand.
GTGTTCACAAAGATGCCGCAGAAGTCTATTTAGTAAGAAAGAATTTAGGAGGGAAGTGCGATGCTTTTATGTAATGAACGACAGGTTTGTATAATTGGGGTAAATGTAGGGTACGAATGGCTTGTTTTCGAACCAGGATGTGTTTCAAAATACGCTACGAAGGTAGGAGGAAGACGAGGGATAATAGGAGGACGGTGGGGCTTCGGGGCAAAAAAAAAAAAAAGTAAGGAAGAAGAGACTATAGATGAGAAAATATAAGAATAACCTAATGTTCCAGAATCGGGATTAGTTCCAATAGGTCATGATAAAGTGTGGAAGAAAAAGATACTCTAGGGAAAGGTCAGTGCCTCGATTTAATGAAGGGAAAGAAAGGGAGAAGCGTGCATTCGAGGGGTAGAAGAGTGCCTTGTTAAAATATCAGAAATTCTTTCCCGTTCTTTGTAAACAGTGCTTAAAAAGGGCAGAGGTATTAAAAAAAATGTGCAGTGTTTTTTATGTACATGTGAAACTGTTAAGAAAACACTTTTTTTACTATTTTTCGTTTCCAATTAAAGCTACTACTGTGGCGGGAAGGGCTCAATCAGGGAATTCAGCCAATCAATAAAGCTAATAATCGTGCAGACGCCGTCTCGAGAAAAAAATGCGAAAAAGCACCTGTGACATGTTTTCGCAAAGCGTGTCGTGCAGTGGCTCTGCTCGATTATAGCGCATGAGGCGTGAGAGGGACATGGATTGGTACGCATCTCAACATAGGAAAGATCGGCAAAAAGTTTAGGCTGAGCTAAGGAAGAGAACGTATCCCTAACGATCCTCCCCGTTTTAAAAAGGTAGGGGAGTTGGGAAGTCGGCGAGGGTGTGGGGAAGCGACGGAGAAGGCTCGGCGCGAGAGCAGCGCTGTAAATCTGGCTAAATGGGAATCGGGATTAACGACGCTGAATTAATAAACCGGCGCGGTGTATGGGCCTCGCCCGGTAGCGGCAGCCATCCAGTGATTACGGGGGTTTTAGGGTTGCGAAGGGTCGGGGACCGAACCTCGTGATGGCGTAGTTTGTGGGCGCTCCGACCTGTCCTGTAGATGTTGTCTTGAAAGGGAACGTGTGCGTACTAACGACTCGATTTGTCTGAAGACTCAATTCTTCTCGAAAGCCGATCGGTGTGCGAGCAGACTTGGTTTCATGCGATGAATATTTCGTTGGTTCCTAGTTTGAGCGACAATTTTAAACCGAGATAGTAGCTCTGAGCGGAACTTTAATCTCGGGTGTACTTTTGATGGCAAGAAGCTTACCTTCTCCCGTATGTGGAATGTGTATGGGACTGCTTACTTGGGGATAATCGACAGGTTCCATGAAACGACAAAAGATGGCGTTGCGTTTGAACCGTCAAACTTTGCGGCTGTACGTATAATGCATTGAAGATGATATGAAAGAATTTTCCAAAAAAGAAAAGTAGAAAATGCTAATTAAAAAGACGCTAACGAGAACCTTGTGCAGATCGTTCCTTACTTTTCGATACGCTATCCACTACCCGCTATAGTATACCGAAACGACCCCTGGAAGAAAGTCAAAACACACAGGCGAAGGCAAAAAAAAATTAACACAAACCAAGTAATTTTGCTTACGAGAGGAGAACGCTTGATACAGCTTTAAAAATGGTACAAGACAAAGTTCAATTTAAAGAGACACATGAAGCACGTCAAATATAAAATCAGAATTGTTCGAGATCTCTAACGCTCAAAATATACAAGACACTCCCAAAGAAATTAAAAAAAATATTTTTGTTTTTGTTTTGGTTTTGGGGAATTAAATTTTGCATTAAAGAAAGCTCAAACTCCGTGCGAATGTGACGCTAGCGGTTGGAATAGAACGCGAAAGTTTCAGAAAATAAAATTATTTGGATGCAAATATAATTGAGAAAGACGAAATTTGTCCGAGTCAACGTCTACCTACGCCTAATGTCGCCAAAGCAAGGACTTCACATTGTGGACGCATGTGGAATTTGTATCAGTAAACAACACTTGCCGGCAAGAAAGAATTTTTTTTTCTCGCTGACAAGATTTTTTCTGACTGAAATAGATGGTATACGGCGTCCATTAGTGTCAGTTCTTGTTTCGACGATATTAGGCTTAGGTGAACGCGTTGACTCATGGAGAAATTGTGTTTTTTTTTCTAATTATTTCTCGATCCAAATAACGACATGATGTCGAACTTTCGCGCTCTATCCCCACAGCTAGCGTCACATTGTCACAGAGTTTGAGCTTTCTGCGATACGTAGTTTATTTACCCGGGCCGAGAAACACGGTTCACCTTTTCTCGGGAACGCCATGTACTTATAGTCACTGACAGCTCGAGAGACGCAGGGCGTGGCACATCATGTTCGCGTTTCTTGCTTCGTGATTCGGTGTTCGGCGTTCTTGTCGGCTGATGCCACAATCTGATTGGTTGCGCAGCTACAATAAGATGTTCAGGAGCCAAAAAGCCCTACCCTTCTCAAGCTGTGACTATTGGCGATATACGCGACCAAAGGCGTCGCTCTGGTCGACTTTCGCAATTGGCCAAAAGCTCACTACGTCGCCTCTACTGGGATTAATTTTACTCTCGTCGTCGGAAACGAGAACAAGGTCAGACCGTCAACTACGACATTGTTTGTTTAAGAGTGTGATGACTCCAAGCTTCAATCGTGCTTTTTAACACGCACCATCCAAGTGGCACGTCTTCGCAACAGCCAGGATTGCAGCACGGTATAGGTCACGGCGAGGCAGCAAAATCATGGCCGTGACGTCACGAACGAAAACCGTGAGAGGGCGCCACCAAAACATCTCGGCGGCGCTACTAGACCTGTGGCTCTCAAGTTTTGGAACAGCGCCCCTGGCGAGCAAAATCGGATATTTTTAGATCGCATTTCTGTTGCGCGCTGTGTTGCGCCCTTTCAAACGCTCCTTTGGTGCATGTGAACAGACGTTGAGGGACGCTGGCGGACGCTAGTTTACGCCCGTGGATCGTGCATGATAAGAAGTGGAGGACGCCGCTTTTTGCGTCAGCATTAAGTGGTCGCGTCTCGCGGACGCTACAGGAGGCAGATCGTTTGTGGTCGCGTCTCGTGGACGCAACAGCTGCCCCCTGGCCGAGAGAAGCAGGCCTATAATGGCAGGACTGTCGGACGGACAAATGGATCGCCGGGTTTTCCGAAATCTCTCGCTCTGCGACGAGCGCGCGGTTCTCCTCGTGGCTCGTCGCTCGAAAACGACTTTCGTGGGATGCATTCCCAGGTCGCATATCATCCCTGTGGGTGTACATTCGGTGACTCTAAGTCGCTAACGACTCTGTTTATGCTATCGACCTTTGATAATACTCCTCAATGCTCAGATGTCTGGCGCACTTCTATCAACACTCTCGGGATTTTCGAATGCGCATCTCGGAAATACAGGGGCACATCTGTGTTGGAGCCAGGCACGTAGCCAGGGGGTGGGGCCCATAGGGCCCGGCCCCCTCCCCCCCCGAAATCTTCCATTTTGCTGCGACCTCCTCTCCCCCCTCCCCCTCATACAGCATTTTGTCATGGCTGCCCCGCCCCCCCCGCCCCCCCCGAGACAAAATCCTGGCTACGTGCCTGGTTGGAGCAACTCGACTGTGGACTGAGCATTGCGTTTTAGTAAATCGGGGAGCTGCAGAAATTGTTTCGAGGAAGTTCGTGAAGAGATTCATGCGGTGTCATGCAAACATTTTGAAGTTAGAGTAAACAAAGGGGCTGTCAACTCCACTTCCTCACTAACAGACGACACGGAAGTGCAATGTAGCTCCACAAGCGCCGGAGGGGAGTTGTTTTATCTTCAGTGTGCATCACAGTTGGCAGAAAGATGCGACAGGCGGTTGCGATAGTACCACGCGCCACGCAGAGCGGCGTTTCTACTTATATTGATGTGGATAATACATTGCGTGTTTATAACATACACAGGGTGTTTCCACGCAAATTTAGCCAAGCTTTAAAAATATATTTGGGCTATCTTAGGAAGACGATACCAAAATAATAAGGTTGGTCATTGTTTGGATGCATGTCAGGCTATTTTTGTATTTTGCCCAATTGACTAATTAATTAAGTTACTTAACTTTTAAAATATTCAATTTAGAGCAATAGCTTCAATGACAAAGTTGTAGAGCGTGCTCAGAAACATCCAATTCAGTGGTATTTATCAAGAAACCTTAACACAGTTCTTTTGTCTACACTTCAAAAAAAGCACGCGAATTATGAAAAAAAAAAAAGACACGAGAAAACGCGAGTTTGTCAACAGCGCCCTATCAGCAGTGCTCTATTCAGCATGCGGGCCTAGTTTATTCGAGCCACGGCTGATAGGGCTGCAATACAAGGCTCGCAAGCGCAAAGTCACGGCTTTTTTCAAAGTCCAGAAAAAAAAAAAACGACTTAAAGTTTCTTGATAAAACCATTGAATTAGATATTTCTGAGGACGCTCCACTACTTTGTCATTAGAACTTTTGCTTTAAATTGAATATTTAAAAACTTCATTAATTAATCTTACTTATTTAGTTAATTGGGCAAAATGCAGAAGATAGCCGACTTGCTCTCAAACAATGAACCAACTTATTCATTTGGTTTTGTCTTCAAAAAATACACAAAAATATTTTCAAATCTTGGCTAATGTTACGTGGAACACCCTGTACATTATATTGCAGTGCTGTGTATAGCATGCACATATATTAATTGTATAGTATGACCTGCATATGACATGTATAGTGCTCCTTACATGCACTATAAGTGTTATCTCAGCGGAGTAGCCAGCATATTAGATGTAGTGTACTGTATATTACATGTATGTTACAGGCATATATCTTGCATATTATATATACAGGGTGTTTCACGAAAGTGTGGACAAATTCGATATTGCGAAAACTACGCATCGCAACAACAAAAAAAGGCTTGCGTCGTTTTGGTCCTGGACCGGGGGCCTATTTAGGAAAATTAATAAGGTCCGGGACAATTAGGTTGTTAATTATTTTTTGCGTAGTTAACTTTTTAATATTGTGTTTAAGGGCATGGTTTCAATTATAAAATTGCTCAGCATCATCAAAAAACACGAAATCAACAAGGTGCAGAACGATAGAAGGAATGCGAAGTATTTTATGGCTTTCTGAAAAAGCGCACAAATTCGACGGGTTTTTAAAGGGATACTTCAACGAAATTTGAAATATTCCCGTCGTGTTCAAAAAATAGGTTGAATATGATCCACAATATCCGTAAATGACAATCGCACGTTTGTATTTTGAGCCTGGTGGCTGTATTTTTCGTTATAAACGGCTCACTCTGGCAAGCGCTCGGAGAAGGGCCAGCTTAGAGCACGTGACATCCAACGCAATCGTGACGTAGGTCTTCTCAAGACGAGCAAAGCTACGGCGAGGCTGACGTCGAGAGGATGGCCTAGTCGTTCCAGCCACCGAAGCGGTGGCTGGAACGACATATAGACCAACAATGAGCGCCGAAATTTCATTTTAGTATCCTTTTAAAGGGATACTACAACGAAATTTCGGCGCTCATTTGTTTGGTCTATATGTGTTCAAAAGAGCAGTATCACATGGAACATACCAATATCTTGTTAAAAAAGTCTCGAAAAGGAATTTTAAAACGAATTAAACAATTAGCAAAGAGCACCTGGTGGATGTCGCTAACGCCTCGTTTGTAATGCTCGTCTAGGAACCTTGACAGCTAGCGACGGAGGTCGTCTCGCCTCCGGCCACGACAAGAGAACGGGGGAAGGAGGAACTCCCCTCTTCCCGAGAATCCCTTTTGTGTGTCGCAGGCGTCGCTATTGTCCCCCTACAAGATTATAGAAGATTAACCCGTCACTCAAAATTCATACAAAAGCAGCCGCGTTCGGTGGCTGGAACGACTAGGCCATCCTCTCGACGTCAGCCTCGCCGTAGCTTTGCTCGTCTTGAGACGAACTACGTCACAATTGCGCTGGATGTCACGTGCTCTAAACTGGGCCTTCTCCGAGCGCTTGCCAGAGTGGGCCGTTTATAACGAAAACTACAGCCACCATGATCAAAATACAAACGTGCGATTGTCATTAACGGATATGGTGGATCATATTCAACCTATTTTTGAACACGACGGGAATATTTCAAATTTTGTTGAAGTATCCCTTAAACATAATATTAAAAAAGTTAATTACGCAAAAATAATTAAGAATCTAATTATCCCAGACTTTAATTATTTTCCTAAATAGGCCTCTGGCCCAGGAATAGAACGACGCAAGCCTTTTTTTGTTGTTGCGACGCGTAGTTTTCGCAATGTTGAATTTGTCCACCTTTCGTGAAATACCCCGTATATGTACTATCGTGGCCTACAGCGTTATGGCGGCCACGGATTTTTGTTTGCCTTCTTATGTGGTGGTTGATTCCCTGATGCAGGGATATGTGCCCGCCGGGCTAAGGATCATCATAACCACTGATATTAGGCATCGCGGTAGATTTCTTTTCTCGGACAAACTTGCAATTAACGGCCTATTTCTGTATCACACCTGCTGCGCTCATACTGGTCCGCGAACGCGTATCGCGTGTTGTTGAAACACGCATTGCGCACGCCTGTTTCTAAAAAAAGCAACAAACAATACGTAGACAGCGTTTATGCAACAATGACTCTGCTATCCGCCCCAATGAAAGCATTTCGGCTACCGTCATACGTAGCTTACATTATCCGTAGATCGGTCTACACCTTTTCTACGTGGGGGCCGCCATCTTCAATTCTGGAACTTCCGGTATGCGTGAAACCATCGCTTTCTTCTAGCCTCGACAGTAGAACGTGTTAACATCTTAATTGCAACCGTCAGTCGTTCTTGTTATGACCCTTCTATACTTTTCTGCTTGTTCGGGGTTGTCATATCTTTTTTTTTTTTTTTCGGAACGCATACCGGATACGGGGACAACGTGTCTGGGTGCGAGGCTAAACGGAAAAGGTGTATACATTACGGTCGCTGGTTGTTTGGGAGACACGTTTCCGTGAGTCGGGGAATCATCCACCGATTGCTTGCTTCGTGAGGGCAAAGCGCCTATACGAAACCGTGTTCAGCGGACGTCGGCAAGCTCTGTGGCGTCGTTCTGCTTCACGGTCTGCTCCGTGACTAGCAGACGACAAAGCGAGGGTGTGCTCGCAGACGGGAAGAGCGAGTCCAACCGCCGCTTGCATGTAACAGCTAACAGAGTCCTCGATAGTAGCCTAATATGCGGGCTATACACTCTAAAAAAAGCGTATATTCGTACACTCCTTGTCCCATATACTACACCCCAAAACTTCAGTTACAGCCCAAACGTTTAGGAGGGGCTTCAAAACGGTGATATATACCTCATTAAACAGCAAAAGTACATATCAAAGACTACAGAAAAAAAACAAAAAACACTGAGGGTTTTCAGCAGGCTAATAAAAAACCTGATTGCTTCTTTGCTAGTCAGTAAAACGTACATTCGCTATTTTAAAAAGTTGTACCCCTCGGCTATCAAGCCGTTCGTGAAAGTGGGTACCGTTGGTTTGACGTCACCGCTCTGTATACGTCGAACTGAAGTTTTGGGGTGTCGTATATGGGGCAAGGGGTGTAGAATAGTCCCCTTTTTTCTGAGAGTGTATGGATGTAATATACATGTAATATACAGTACTAATATGCTGGATACCGCGCTGGAACGCCATGTATGTTACATACATACAAAGCACTGTACAGTGCTCTGTATGCATGTAGAGTGCACTATTTCTCAGCGCGGTAGTCTATGCCGTACCGTCCGGTTTAACAAAGCAGACTGCCACAGCGCATATCTGATCCACGCTTTAAAGCGTCGATAAAAATTGTGTGTACCATCGCTTTCCCACGTCGCTGAGGCTCGTTCAGTGATTGTCGCAAGGGGTGTCGGCTGCCCTCCCTTTGTCTCTGAATCGCGTGGGAGACTTGGGCGGCGAAAGCGCCTTGTTCCATGTTCGGCGGCGTATCCCGGAGCCCTTTCGCGCGTCCCGTTCCTCGGCTGTGCGTGAGACCGAGCGGGCGTTCTTCCCGCGCGCTCACAAAGGGCACAATGGGTTGGGCGTGTCCGCCGCCCGGGCCGTCGGTGGCCCCCAACCCGGGCTCGCTTTAAGCCTATCATCTTTCGGCGATCCGGGATCCTGGTGATGATGAATCGAGCCCCCTTCACACCCTTTCTCCCCTTCTTGGGAAGCGACCCCTTTAAATGTTTGATCTGCGGTCCTCCCGACCGCCGGACATGTGTGTGCTTTGTGTTTTTCATAATTTTAGAGACTGAGCTTGGGTCTTGTTTAAATAATTTAACACGCAATATCACGCTGCGTTACACGTTCCTCGAGATTTTTGTTTTTGACGGGTTGCTGAATGGGTTTGAGTTTTAGGCTATTAAATAACCATTGTAGTTTCTTTTCATAATGTGGCTTAAATATGTAAGGTTGTTATTTATTGTTTTTATTTTAACATTATTTTGTCATCATGAATAAGGTATAAATTGCACTGTGCAATGTTCATCTTCTTCCTTAAATTATTCTCAAGGGTGATACTAAGATGAAAGAACCAATATTTAGAGTCAAGATTGCTCAAGTCCCCTACTAAGTGCATGGAGTGGTGTCAATGAGACTTATGTCGTTTCGCAGTAGACCCTTGGTAACGTTTATATATTTAGTGACTTGTCATCGCACATCGACGAATGTTTTCCACTTTCCTGAGTATTGACAGTCATGAACTATAACCACCTAGCTTACTGCCATGAACAAGGACTCTCGTTCTCACGCGTTAGGTTTTATGACAACTGGCGATCGCTTGTTCGTGCTAACGCTCCCGCGTTTTGTAACTATATAAGAAAGCTTCGTTCTAATTTCAACAGTTTTTTTTTTCATAGAACACATTAATTACTGTGTGGTTGGTTCCCGCAAACCTACTCACAGCAAGCACTCTGAAACCAACTATTCTGCCACTTTTGATCATTGTACAGGTGAAGATAGAAACGATGGGATTTTGTGGTTTCACTGGCTCCTAAACAAATTGAACCACTCTTCTACATAATGCTATTTCCGACTAAAAGCACGCTAGTGCTCATGTGCTACCTTACTTGATTTAGTTTTAATCCTCGTAGGAACCAATCAGTTAACACAGCCCGACTGTTCTCTCGGCCTTCTGATTCCTGGAGTAGAAGTAAACTATCCTGCTTTTAGTTTACCGAAGACAATCACTAGATGGCGATTCTCCGACATGTTGGCTTCCAGTAAACTTGAGAATTACTGACTATGTGGCCGCCACCCCATTTTAAAAGGTTCAGCCGTATGCATTGACCCACACGTTTATCCGCACCAATTCAAGATGCCACACTTTTAACCGTAATGACGTTTATAAAAAAAGAAAAAAAACACGACAACAACAATAACATATTTTTCTATTCATGGCAGCTTTCCAGGGCCTGCACTTTTCGCCGTTATCCACGAGTAGTGTTCTTTAATGGCCCCTCGCCCTATTTTGCCTGGAACGCGTCTCCAACTGGTGTGTTTATCGCGCCGAAAAAAATGGTCCCTCAATTTCCTCTTGATGACGTCATAAGAGTGTCACGCTGTCGTCGGTCGCGATCCTGGCGGTGTTCCAACAGCGGTGGTGTATGTGGCAGACGCTTGTTCTGCTGCAGGTCGCTCTCCAGTGCGGCAGCCCACGGAAGTTTCGGCAGGCCAGAAGTTGGGACGCCGCGACGACAGCAACAGCCGTGTTTCGCCTCGCGCTTCTCGCCAGCATTTACACGACCAACCGCCAGGATCGCGACATCCAGCAGCATGACACTCTGGTTTCTGTCACGTCCTTGCAGTGACTCATGTTTGCAGACTGTATTTTGTATGATGTATGAGCAGTGTGACCCCAGCTTTAGGATTCTCACCAGAGCGAATGGTAGTTCGAAGGAAATCTTTCGCCAGCATTTGGTTTTATTGAAGCCCTCAGGCGGCCCTCGTTCTGCCGCTTTAAAGAGCCGAGCAAGTCTTTTAATTTGTGAATAGGTACGCCAGAGTCCGTGGCTAGCGAAACGGAATTTACTGGCCGCTTGGGATCGAGAAAATCTCGGAACCGAATTAGCGGAACCGTTTGAATTAATTGGACTTTGCCGATCTTACCTTTCTCTCTCTTATTTGTAATATTTTTTTGTTTTACTGACTTTTTTTTCATTATTTGTACGCTTTAATTGAGTTTCTATAAAAAGGAGTTTTTTAATTTCTTTTAAAATCACAGTTTTATTATAAAATATACTAAAAAAAACGAATTCTACCTCGTCTTAACGTCCTCCTATGGTCCTGACATTCCCATTCTTTACATTTTAAGGTTTGACCTCTATTTTTTGTGTGTTTTGTCCAGTATGTTTTGTCGTGTTTCAGCGTCACGTAAATTCACAATCTGCCCTGTCCCGCGTGTTTGCCATCGTCCTCTTCACTTCTTTCTCTCCATCTCTCTTCTTCGCTCGCTCGATTACCTCTCGCTTTTTTTCCCTCGTCCTCTCCTGTCAAATTACAGTTTCTCCAATCTCCCCATTTCCACAATTCCCATCTTAACGTGTCGGCTTACTCTGGTAGGTCTTCTGCTTTATAATTCTTTTTCGTTTCTTTAATTCATTATCTTTCGAGCTTGCCGAGTCTTCTTGAAGTTCCCAGGATTCCCTACCATTTCCTTTATTTGTTTTTTGCGGTGACCGAGAGAGCCTCTGTACCAGTCTGTACATGTTGGAGTGCCTATCTTTTGTTTTCGTTGTTTTCGTTTCTGCCTTTCTCATTCACTTCTATCTATATCCGTTCTCTTCTCGAGATCCTTTTTTTTGTCTTTTGTGCAACGACCAATACAGTTAAGGTGTATTTTTACACGCTCGAGTGCCTATGCTATTTTTTTTCTCAACAATTCAATTTCCACTTTCTTTAACTGTTGTCTCGTTCTAATCCCGCACACCCCATCATGAATATCTTCTTTTGATTCCCGAATGTTTAACATATCGCACTACAACGGCAATGATCTCATTGCAATGTAACGGCGACCAAGTCATCAGACTACGACAACACCAGTATGGCGACTAGGCCTGAGCCTAACTCCCAGCGTTCGTCGAGGCATTTCTTGAACCGGAATACCGGCCGAACACCGCCATAGCACATGCATCTAACTATTCCCATGATCGGCAATCATTCAGGAGCGTCAGAGTTCAACTGCACACGCCTTTCTGATTCAAGTGGTGTTGCCACGTCCTCGAGAGCCTTGGCTCAATGAGGAGCGGAAGTTCGTCTGCTGCTTGCCTAGGGGTTGCGATGATGTCAAAACGCCGAACTCTCATTGGCTGATTGAAAAAAAATAGAGGGTCTTGAGGCATGTAGCATTCAGGTCTACCCACTATTATTTTAATCAAAGCCAATCAGAGCTCGGCGTCGTTCTGACGTCATCGACACTCCCGCACAAGTAGCAGACGACGTACTCTTCACATAGTCCGATCTCACTAAGCGTTCGGAGCATACGTGACGCCGCCCTAATAACTTTGGTTCATGGGAGGCAGACGGCCGCGCATGCGAGGGCTAGTGCCGTCTCGTGCTTCACGCGCGCAGAACTCTAAAAGATTGTTGCACATGCAAAAAAAAAAAAGTTTTTTTTGACGCATTGCGGCAGCGGTGGTGTATAGTCAAACTGGCTGGTGAGATCGGTCTATAGCGCTACTGACCAATTTTAGTTAGCCGCTCGCGTATCATCACTACTGCGAGAATGACACAATAAACCCCAGGATAGCAGTCGTATTCCTCTCGCCACATTGCCTTCTTACAGCACAAAATACGTGCAGCCCCACTCATGGTGGTACCTTTGAGTCTGCCTGGATATCCCCACGACAAAGTTGACTGCCAACATTTCTTTTCTTCACATTTTCATGTTTTGTTAATAGCCTAGTATATGTATATTTATATA